>JAMKCH010039053.1:0-27611 GCA_023653785.1 Ophioderma brevispina
CTGATCCCGATTTTGCGGATTTGCGTTCTAGCAAATCTATTTCCCACGGTCCCCATAGGCCACTGTGCTATTTTTGTAATAAAAAAATTTATGTCCATAACAGAAAATCCAAAATTGCAAATTTCTTACAGACACTGCTGAATGTGCAGTAAGATTTGGCACCATGGATTACTAATGTTAAGCGTTCAGATGATATGACATCTCAACTTTTTTTAGGTTAGTCGGGGGACGGAGGCGTGGATCACGAATGCCCTTTAAAAATTTTTTTTTTTTACAAAATCGTGAAAATTCGCGATGGACCAACAAAATCGTAATTGACCCAAAAATTCGCAATTGTTGTTTCGCATTTTTGCACGATCGTGCAAACTCCGGTGCTTTCACACGAACACTTTTTTTCCAAACATTGCACAGGAAAAACCCTAACAAACTTTAAGCCAAATTTTTACCATAAAGCAAGCTTTTGGCCAGAAATATACATACCTGTAGGACTCAATGAAAGAAAGAGTTTCTTAAACACGTTAAGGTGTTGGCATTATGATTTGTTTCTAAGGAGTACCGCAAGCCCGACTTTAATAAACTCGGAGATGAGCAATTGTGCATTCGTTTGCGATTTTATCGTGGCAAAAAGTCAAAAAAAAGGAGCGATTTCCACTTCTGCCTTTACGCGAATTTGTAAAGTGTTTGCAAATTCGCGTAGAACTTTGATGTTGGCTTAGGACTATTCTAATAACGCGCCTGAATTATTACCGTCTCACTTCACTCACCATTTTTGTTTTGCTGCATGACATATAGGCTTAAAATAACGCAGACGCATCGTCTCTAGTGAAGCGGAAATTTCCCTCTAAAAATTCCTTTTTCACGATTTTCAGGAAACTATCCGGTGACACCCTTTTTTATTTCGGTATTTTTAAGTAGCAACTTAGACCTAAAACCTATGTGCCAAATCAGAAAAAACGTACGGCCCCTTTGTTTCTTTTTGGAGCACTTTATATCGGTAAATCAATATTTTCCCATAGAGTTTTGCGTGGTAATAATGTAAAATTTTAGCAAAATGTACTTTTTTAAAGTCTTATTTCTCAAAACGATAGGTAAGCCATATTTTTTTATTCATATTTGTTATCACACAAATGAATGTACTATATATCAATTTTAAAGAAATTCTACGGCCCATTTAAATCATGATGCCAACACCTTAAAGACACTATCAGGATTTGCTAAATCGCAAATCGAAAAAATCATCAAAACATCAGATTTTAGCATGTACTGTACCAAGTACCGGTATCCTAACATACCCTGCAATGATAAGCCCAGAGCACACTAATAGGACAGAACAGAGATTTTATATTACTGGTCCGAACGGACACTTACTACAACACGTAATTGAATGGAGACTCGTATCTGGAACACTGCCGTTTTCTTCCTTTTGTTTCAATTCTACAGCTGGACAAGGTATCTTATGAGAATTCTACAGACTTATCCTTCACTTTGAAGCTATTTCTGCAAATTTCAAATATTTTTCAAATCACTGATAGTGTCTTTAAGCATAATCATAAAACTATACTTTTCTTGAAAATCTGTTGTTTTTCTAAATGCCTAAGCAAGTTTCTAAATGCCTATGCAATTTACTTGCCTAGTCTTAAAAGTCTCCTATCTTTTTACTTGATATTTTGGTCACACACATGTACATTGTATTCCTGGAGTACCCTCCCTCCCTCCCTTCCACCAGGGCAAAATTAATTTCAAATGGATTATCCTAACCAAATATCATTCCTTCATGTATATTCAGGAATCAGTCATGTGTAACACTAAATGGAGGTATAGTATTCTTCCCACAATGCAATTTTTCCAATGCAATCTTTTACACAGGTTGTCACATTGAGTTTATAGTACTAAAAAGTACTTAAATTACAAGATTGGGATGAATTCTGTTCCTTTACCTACTTTTTGTCGCTATAAACTCATGTGACAATCAGTGCAAAAATTGTATTGGAAGAAATGCATTGTGGGAAGAACACTAACTCCACTTTGTAACACTAACCTGTGCTCCACTGGGGTGGGTGGAGGCCATACATCAGGATCTCTTTCTGGTTCCTGCTTGGGTTTGGGGGGCTGGCGAAATGCCTGCAGACCAATGTGATCTTGCACTGGTTCACTCTTGAAACTACTCAGGGTCGTGTTGATCTCCTTGACATGGTCGTATTCTTGTAAAAGCTCCTGTCTGATCTGTGAAGCAAAGATAGAATCAAAACAGGTGGTATGAATCAATGATACCTTTTGAGTATAACTTAAAGGCTGACTCAGAGATTTTGAAATATATTTTTTGTGTACATATTAATTAATCAATCACATGGACTGAACTGCAAAAGGGCGGGTAATTTTGCATATTACGCAATACGCGTCTGTGCTATTCGGCGCGCGCTATGTAATGAGCGCATCAGAAACGCTTTGATGCATCGATTCGATATGACGCATACCCATGGTAACTTGTATGCAATTGTAAAATGGTTGCCCATGTGAGATGCTTTTGCAAACAGAATGGGATTTTAATTTCATGATTGAGCCTCATAAATTGGTTGCATTTTGGATTATAAGATCCAGATGAAGAATTGACCTGGTGCAGAGCCGGGGGAGAATAATAAGCTAAACGCTTGTGTTTTTTGGAATAAGGGCTTATTTTATTTTGCGAAACGGGACAATATTTGGCCAAAATGCGATTTTCTCTGTGTTCACTTTCGGCGATACATGTAATTCATGATTTTCGGTTAACCGTTATCGAAATCCAATATCAGCAACAGGTAAGAAATAATGCATTAAAAAAATCGTAATGAAGCATATCAAAATCTATGGTTGGTATTTTTTTAGTTTTCATTTTTGGTTAAAAAATCGCAATTTAATGTCACCTTTGGCATTTGACGAATTGAAAAAATGGATTTTTGGGCCTTTTTGGCATATAATTTGATAAATAGTGTCATAATTTGAAAAAGGGAAATACCGACCCTAAACTATGACTATGGAATACAAAAAGAACAAGGCACATTTTTATAACAGTTTCTATCTTCTATAATTTTTTTATAGGGAACCAACAAAAAAATGAGTGAAAAAATCACCATTTTTTATGATTTTCTCAAAAAATATGTAATTTTTGGGGGAAAAATATGATCATATTTGGATTCCTTGGTCATGTTCCTTCTCAAATATGTGTACTTTTATATAGGTTGGAACAACAATTAATAAGATACGCAAAACGTTGAATTTTCCCTGACTTAACAGCCCCCTTAAACATAGTCCAGCTATAACTAAGTAGTCCCCCAAAAACGCTCAATTCCAAAGTTTTTGAGATATCAAGATTTTTTGTTTGATGCAGTAAACAGTATGTGATAGTAAATAGTGCCATAGATACTGTGTATAACCCAAAAATTCTGGATCCGTAAATTTTTTAACAAAGTGTGATTTTCTATATGAAGGACTTTGATTAAAGCTTAATAACACAGTGTTTAGTATGTGGACAAGCATTATGTATACATGCAAAAAGCATGATTTGTTTGAAAATTGAGGGTGCCCTCCTCTGGAAATCTGAGTCAGCCTTTAACCCTCTGATGTGTCCCATCTTTCTTACAGTATCTCTGATTAGCTCATTAGTCATTATGTGATATAACATGAGTAACCACTTGAAATATTCATGGGCAATTCCATAGTTGCCTTCTAAACTGTTCATGCTTTTGAATTTTTGAACAATTATATTTAAAATTATCTGTGATATAAGTATAGGACCGGAACAACTAATTCAATCCTATTCTCGGTTAGCATGAAACATAAAACAAATTATTTGGATATTTTAAATATATAATGAAGGAAGATTTTAAATTTTTGACACTTTTGGTTGATGTGGAACTTCCCACATTTTACAGATCTGTGTACACACCTTTGTACTTTTCTTACGATGTCTCTGATTGGCTAATAACATCATTTACCCCTAAAAATAACCAATCTAATTGGCTGGTAAGACCCAGAGGATTAAAGCAATAGGAGGAGATATCCTGAAAACAACTTCCCAAAATTTCATCTTGAATAGTACCCTAAAATGGCATCTTGGTTTTAGAGAGATAATAAACAAACTTTTGTTTTTATTTTGTGTATTGCACCGGCATATCCAGACCTTGGTTTTTGAGGGGATCCCGGGGGCGGAAGGACCTCTAATAGCCGAAAATAGGCCGATTTTGCATGTTTTGGCATGAACACCCAGGGGGCGCATGCCCCAAAGGCACCCCAAGATATGCCGCTGTATTGCCTGAGGGTGAAGGTATAAAACATGGTGTCTACGGCATCATCTCTCCACAGACATCACATACCTTTTGCCAGCGATGCTTGCGTTCTGGCTCCCTAATTGTTGTCAGCATTTTCTGTATCTGTTGTAGGACTCCCTGGTAGTACACCATTGACGTCTCATAGTTGCCAAGCAGGGCATACTCACGCCCCATCTTGGTGTTCTCACATATCTCCTCCACATTCATGGCTGGGGATTATCTGTAAAGATAATCAATGACTTTAAAGATCAGTTGAAGGCCACTGAGCACGTTTACCATACGTGGATATTTTCTGACCTAGCTCTCGACTGTACGTGTCCAGTTGACATTTTCTCATTATTTTCATACTTGGTTATCAATATAAAATGTTTTGTTTCTGTTGAAAATTGGTAGTTAAAAGGTATTTGTTCCGATTTAAGTGTATCATGCTCTCTACTTAATATGAGCCTGGCACTTGCATACACTCACCACCAAGTTTTGTGGGAAACAAACTTGCAGTTTTTATGGTAGAAGTGATATTGCATTCACTACAATAGGCACTTCAGATGAATTTTCACAAATTAAAGAGTTTCAAATGTATACTGAATGATAAAAAAGGCTCTCAGAAACACAAAACCATTTGAATTGTTTAAATCACACGTTCGACTGCAGAAATGGTGTTTGTGTCTCAATATGAAAGGTTCAAGATTTGACCAAGCTTAAGGTTGCATGTTTCATGGTCAAAATGACCAAAAATTGCATTTTTTCTTTTGATGATAAAAGAAATTTTCACTGCTAGAGATGCATTGCAAGATTCTTTCACTTAAAACATGAGCCCTCTTACTGGTTTTTACACATTAAATGATGGCAACGCCATTGCATTGATGACACTAAAAACCTGTTGATTTTGCCCCCAAATTGCAGAGTTTGTTTTGACGATAAAAACTTTTTCTAGGGTAAACTTTTGTGTAGAATCTGAAATCAGAAATGCAAAACCGGCCAGTTATCCCTCATAAATGTAGATGCAAGTTGTAATTGATCATGTGCACTAGTAGGTTATGTACATTGCTGAACATTAAAGGCACTATCAGTGATTTGCTAAATCAGAAAATTGAAAAAAATCATCAAAAATCAGATTTTTGCCTTTTTGTAACAAGTATAGGTATCCTAACAAACCAAGTGATAGGACCAAATGCAACCTAATAACATTAACAACCAAATGAAATATTTTAGTCATTACTGTCCGTACAGACACTTACTACAACACGTAATTGAACGGAGAGTCATATCTTTGAACACTGCTGTTTTCTTCCTTTTATGTTGATTTTACAGTTGGAAAATGTACCTTATGAGAGTCCAACAGCCTTAACCCTCACTTTTAAGCTATTCCTGCAAATTTCAAATATTTTCACTCTTTCAAGTGGATCACTTATAGTGTCTTTAAAGGGTAATTGCCCGGGGGTAATTGGTCCTATTGTTAAAAGCCTTGTCCGCAGAACCTAAGATTTTACCGAAAATAGGTCAAAATTTTGGCATCTGAAGATATCTATTTTTCTCATTTACCCTGTGAATTCTTAGGGCTAAAGGATGTTTGATTTTGAAGTTATGAGCGAAAATTTGCCCCATTTTGGTCAACCAATATGAATCTTACAGAGTAACATGGGGAATACATGTACATCAAAGCTCTCATATCAAAACAGGTTGAAAATATTGGCATGTAGATGGGGTTTTGGGGTGAATGCCATTCTATCAAGATGAAAACTTTATCTACTTTTAAATTGGCCCATCCCCCTTTAAGCAACAGAGCCTGTACATTAACTAAAGGTTAATACATTCACTGATACAGCTACAGATGCATCACATCACAAACATACACCATCTTATTGGCTTCTACACATAGAAAATGGCAATCTGATTCCACAATGTCGTCGACACAGAAAACTGTCAATTTTTTGCTATTTCTTAAATTTCAAAATTTATGAAGTTGTTTACTAAAAGAAATCCCCTTAAAGTCTGCAAATTGACTTCAATTCAGTACTACATGGAGACAAATATTTTATCTCTTTGTGATTTCTGTGAAAATAAGGGGGTTGAGGTAACATTTTTAAATTCAAAATGTTTTTTTAAGCATTGGTCTTGGTAAATGAAGCCTTTGTTAGTCTTCCTATGAAATTATATCACTGATTAAAATTCAATTATCACCTAAAACAATGATTTTTTTGGTAACTTCACACTTTGAACAGCACTTATGAGCAAAGGAGGCAATGAACAATGAAAAAACTGTTGTATTCAAATAAGATGACTAATGTTAAATGAATTAATGTAAAAAGAGCCTTTCTCAACCCTAACAAGAGAATTGGGAATGCTTGCAGAGTCTACAAATATATACAAAAGGGTCTTTTATGAATATCATTTCAGCTGAGGATATGCTTTACTTTGAAGATATGTCATAAAAGGTGAATTTGTCAAGATAATCAGTAAATATAAAATGATAATATATCCTCAAGACTTATTTTTCAGGTAAGACATTGTTGTAAATTTTAGTCCTTGTTGGAGAGTTGGACAGTTAACATGCAATTACAAGCTAAAATCAGTTCCAGCTTTGATATTTCATTAAATACAATTTGAGTCTAGCGCAGGTTTACCCAGGCAGGCCTTGGGACTTTCCCAACCATGCTGCTTACATGTATTGATAAAATTTTACCTCTAGGGCACGGTTATACCCAGGGGAGCTACAGAATTTTCCCTGCTATAAATTTTTGTTTGATAAATTTGATCATAATCTAGTATCTACATTATGTATGTTTTTCAGAATCTTCCTCCTATACTTTGTACACAGCTAATGTACACAATATGCATCTCATCCTAGTATATACTATTATGTTTTCAGAATCTTCCATCCTATACTTTGTACACACTTAAGTAGCAATAAAATCATTCTGCTGAGACGGTAGCATAAGTTTTTGAGACCATGACATGATTTTTAAAAGACCAGGACATGATTTTTTCTGGGAGGCTTCTGAATGGCTTGTAGTTGTTTAAGGGTTTTCCATTACTTTGGGGTGTCTAATTTTGGGTTTTGGTGTTTACAGTTTGTAATTTTTTAAATTAAAACCTCCTGTGCATTTGATGTTTGTATTCTTTGGTGGTTTCTGGTGTCTACTGTTCCATTTCTTTGGTTTTTCCCTAATGTCTACTGGTTCATTGTATTTTATATGTTTTGAATGTGTACTTTAAAATGTTGGTAGTTCCCATACATGTAGTGGGTGTTTATACTTGTTGTTCCACTTCCTTTTTATATCCCATGGCTCATTTGGGGTGTCTCAAAAATTGGTCCCTGTTTCACTAATGTTTCAGATCTAGTTATATTAAACTTGAAGCCCGTTCAATCCTGCTTCCAGTTTTTTTCAAGTTTGATAAATATGCATCTAATCCTAGTATATACATTATTATGTTTTCAGAATCTTCCATCCTATCCCTTTGTACACAGCTTAATGAACAATAAATCATTCATCTGGGACGGTGACATGAGTTTTTGAGACCATGACTGAGTTTTAAAAAAAGACCAGGACATGAAGTTTTTCTGGGAGGCGTCTTGTATTGATTGGCTGAAGTAGTTTAGGGTTGTTCCCTTCTTTTGGGGTGTCCCATTATTTTGGGTTTTGGTGTTTACAGTTTGGGAATTGTTTGGTGGTTGCTGGTGTCTTCTGGTTCCCTTGTCTTTGGTGTTCCTGGTGTCTACTGTTTCCATTTCTTTGGTTTTTCCTATGTCACTGTTCTTTTATTTTATTTGATGTTTACTTATAAAAATGTAATGTTTGGTATTCCATACATGTAAGTGGTGTTTCTACTTGTTGTTCCACTTCCTTTTTATATCCATGGCTCCTTTTGGTGTCCTAAATTGTCTTTTCCACTAATGGTTATAAGATTTAGGTTAATATTAAACTTGAAGCCCGGTCAAGCCTGCTTCCCAGTTTGGTTTCAAGTTTGATAAATTGCATCTAATCGCTAGTATATACTTATTAATGTTTTCAGAATCTTTCCTCCTATACCTTTGTACACAAGCGAATGTACAATAAAATCATTCATCTGAGACGGTGACATGAGCTTTTGAGACCATGACATGAGTTTTAAAAGACCAGGACAATAAGTTTTTTTTTCTGGGAAGGCTTCTGATTGGCTGAAGTAGTTTAGGGTTGTTCCATTACTTTTTGGGGTGTCAATTTGGGTTTGTTTTTTACAGTTTGTAATTTTTTGGGTGGTTTCTGGTGTCTTCGGTGTTCCCTTTCTTTGGTGGTTCTGTGTCCTACTGTCCATTTCTTTGGTTTCCTAATGTCTACGGGTTCATATTTTTTTTATTTTGGATTTTACTTATAAAAATGTTTGTAGTTCCCATACATGTAAGGGGGTTTATACTTTTTGTTTCCACTTCCTTTTTATACCCATGGCTCCTTTGTGGTCCTTAAATTGTCCCCCCCCCCTTTTCACTAATTTTTAGAGTGATGTGTCAAGCCTGCTTCCCAGTTGGGTTCAAGTCCATTCGGAAAACATAATAATGATATATTGGATGAGTTTTTTATCGCAGGATACAAGAATTTATCGTTCTCGCTTTGAGTTTTGAAAATATTGCTCTCGTCGCTCCGCGCGCACGCAATATTTTCAAAACTCATGCTTGACTGATAAATCTTGTATCCTACTCAAATCATCCAATATTATATCAAACTTGTATTGCCAATATTCGTACACCTAGGGCAACGGTTTCCCAGTGAGGGCGATATACGGAATTTTCCATGCTAAGTTTTGTTTGGTAAATACGCACATATGCATCTACTTAGTATACTGACTTTAGTTAGTAGTAGTAGGAGTGTAGAATATTTCGGCTCCTGTATGTCTATATGTAATGTATTCCTGGTCCCTTGCATAAAGAGTTAAGAATAACTTTCTCCTCATTGATGACTGGCAACTGGCCACAAAAACCCTTTTTTAATGTTAATATATCAGTTAAGGTAAAATAATGGATCCAAGTACTTGTTTTAAATTTTAATCAATCTTTCATAAGTTTGAACACCAGAACCATTCAAATTTGACATGTCCCATGACACTACATTCAAGCAAACAAAAATTTTGCTTTGCACAATCACCTCTCTGTGAAGGAATGGTCTACAGTGATGATTTAGCTAATCAGTTTAATGGCAGAATTTCATCATGAGATTCAATTCAAATTGGTGCGCTAACTTGGTTCATTTCAGTATAGGAATAATTCAAAAAATACCAAAAATGTGTTGTTCCCCTACCCCTTATTTTTTCCAGTGCGGAAACAATTTTTTTGTTGTTCAAATAAAAATGGAAGAACGAGAAAACTAAAAGAGCTATAGTCTTGCGTGTGTGCATGTGTGTTATGGTGCGTGTGCTTGTGTGGTGTGAGGGTGGTTGTGTTGTTTTTTAATGACTTTGTGTTGTGTGTGTGTGCGCGTCTTTTCTTTCCTTGGAATAGGCCACGGTAGTTTTTAAACAACGTTTTGGAAATTGGACTGGGCTTAACAATGTTTCTTTCTTGTCTTGGGTTTTTTTCCCCCTTGCGAAAGGGTCAGTTTGGGGCATTTTTCCTTGTTTTTTGTAATTTCTGTTGGATAGGGGCAGGGCCACGAATGCTTGTCAAGAAATGATACTTTTATAGTCCTTGAAACTCCCGCAGCACTATTTATGTACAAAAATCAAGTTGATTAAGAGCCGCCAGAGAAAGGATGCGTGCGGCGTATCTTTTTTACTTACATCCTAACAACTTAGCGAGGTTTTACCCCAGTGAGCACCTACCCTTGTACATGTACCACCCGTGATTGTCACTATTTTACTTCCTAGGATATTATTTTGTTGTTATAGCTGATGAGCAAACCCCCTCACCCCCCAAGGGAATGCATCCAATTTTCATTGTTCACTGTAGGCCCGTTCACATTAATTTGGGCCAACTTTTTGTCACCTGGGGGTCTTTTTTAAACGTGTGTCCACTTTGTTACAAAAGGGTTAGTCAAAAAAACTTGACCCCGGATTGTGGCCGCCATTGTGAGTTTTTAAATAAGTCTCTATCACGTATTTATATCATCGGAAAGCCTATTTCACAATTATCTTTTAATTTGCTGTCAAAGATAATGTCCAATCGTTTAAGTATAGGCCCGAGCTACAGTCTTTTGTGAATCAGTGTCCGATTTTTCACCCTATGCACGGATTCCCATTTGAATGCACAACGGCGCCCGACTAAGCAAATGTGATTCCGTGACATGCAGAAAACCGACTGCTTCATTCAACGCCTGAACTCGGTCTATACCTACCGATGTAAATGATCTTTGCAGCGATTAAGTGGTGAACTACGCTTTCAGATGATATATCACATATGTTACATATTGTTAACTTGAAAATTCAAAATGGGTGGGGGACACAATCAGGGTCAAGTTTTTTTTTACTCACCCGTATGTGTTTTCTATGTTTGCAAGACTATAAATTTTAAGGAAAAAATAGAAAGCACACCTTATTCTTCTCCTTTATTACTTTTTTTAATCAAGAGTTTTGGAAAAATTGCGCCATTTTTGTAAAAAATGCAAATAGTTTTTAATGGAATTTAGAGTTAATTGCCAAAAGAATCGAATTGTCCTTCATCATAAAATGTAAAGTATGCCCTTCAGCAATACCAGCTGCACAATATGAACATTGACGCTTGAATTTTGACATTTCTTGACATTTTTTTTGCTTCTATTATTTCCCCCCCAAACATGTTCTTGACATAAAAAAGTTTTATTTATAAAATCAAAAAAGTAACAGAGCAGAGTGAGTTTTTTTTCATGATTGATTAGTTGTAGGCTACAGAACATTTGTACTGAATGCAAGCAAATCTCACCCCTTGAGTTAGCAGAGAATGAGCTTTATGTCCAAAGTGTTGGACGTGACATTTGAACGGAATTTTGACTTAAAATCTTATCTTTTTGACATTTATTAAAAACAAAAACTGATTTTAAGTTTCTATAAAGATGAAACACTACTAACTTCCCCTAGTGAATGCTTTGTTTCATCCTCATGCCCCTCCAATATTCCAAAGCTGTTAGATTTGCATGGTTGCTTGATTGAAGCTTGTGTTGGACGTGACAAATTGAAAATGTGAACGGGGCAATTTTTTGAAAATTTACTAAAACTGATCACACCTCAAAGTAAGTTGGTAGTTCACAAACCCATGGAACAACTAGAAACATACTATAAATTTAAAGTTGCAGACCTCGTTTTTGAGATATGCAACTCGAGTGTGTTGGACTTGACCAAATGTGTTGGACGTGACTGGTGTGAACGGAAAATTTCATGTTGATGGAGCCAAGTCATTTTACAGTGGTTGTCAAAACTTTTAGTACAATCTACTAGTAGAGTGAAATCACTCTCGGAGGGTAAATAACACAAAAATTACTTCATAAAGACAACAGGGCTTCTGCAAAAAGTGTTGGACGTGACAAAATTGTGAACGGAAATTTGCCGACAAGATTTCGAATAACCATATCTGAATTAATTCAAGGACCAGTCATATAATTTTGTGTTTGCATTATCATGAGGGATTGTCTTTGTAAATGATACAATAAAATGCCACAGATATCCACCACAGGAGTGTCAGTGTAATTGAATAAAATGGTATTCAATGTGAACGGAAAATGTCACGTCCAACACTCAATTTTGATTGCTCCATATAAGTTTTTTGAGCACTCTGCTACACCTTATTTTCACATGGTAATAAAGTGTCACTAGTTGCCTAAAGAACTCAAAAGTAAAAATTGACAGGTTCTACATAGCTAATATGGCAGCTGAAAACAAAAGGGCATGTATTTTTGGTTGACGCCATATCAGTCAAATTTTGACCATTTTGTGTGGGCCGTCTCCTGAAATACAAGCACAAATAAGTTGGTTTTGATATGGGAGGTAGGTCTAGTAGAGATCTAAGTAAAAACACAAAAAGTGACTCTGTATCACCTTCCTGTAAAAAATCCTATAGGTTTTAAGTGAAAATTCAAAAAGTTGGCAATTACTGTGAAACGGGCCTGTAGCAATTTGCTATGACGGTCACATTTTTTGAGCAAATCCAACAGACAAACATCTGCCCATAAGGTGGTTCAATAACAACTAGACTACAGTCATTTCAAGAATGACCACTCATATTTAACATGCAGCAACGATCTTTGCAGTGAAAGCATTTTCAACTACTACATCAAATTCACGATCACCTGGGTTTCGTGATCACCTGACGTTGAATGACCCCTGATGGGAACCTGTTGTGACTTTTTAAAATTGTTTCGGCATTAACAATCGACCCCGCCCACCAAGTTTCTGTCCATACTCAATCGATGTAAGAAGGTACATTGATGAGAGAACTGCTGACACGCTGGTGTATCTAGATACTACTCGACGGAAGTTTCCAAAATGGGCCGCCGCGCGCGGGGTCGATGACGCAGTAGAGGTAAATAGGTTGCAAAATGGCCGATGGTGTAATAGTCAGTTTTTAGCGAGTAAAAATCTGAATTTTATACGAAAATTGAGAGTGTTTGGAGGCATCAAAATGACATTCAGCAGGTCCTGGATGTTTCTAATTAGGCGAGGTATGACATTCCGGGAGTTCAAGAACCAAAAACTGGTAATTTGGGGACCACTTTTCTCCACCATGTCAGAGCAAGTCAACCCACTCGCGCATGCGCACACCTTTAATATATAATATTAGGATGTCTTTAAGCAATACTAAGGTATTTTAACCGTTTTCTACAAGTTTTCGATGTAGATTGTAATTAGGGCAATTTTAGTGTCCTTCACGTTTCTTCTTTCATTTTGCGCCAGTTTATATGACGCAAACCACCCTCGTTAAGTACAGTGACAGCTAAACTGCAACAATCCATACAAATAAGATCATGACTTTGTATGGATTTGTTTTTTTTGTTAAAAAAAAAAAAGGTTCAAGGGTGAGTAAATGCAGTTTTAAAAATGTGGGATGGACTCCTAGTTTCCAATAATTGTAACTTACGGATCAGCTTTTAAAATTTGGACATATTTTTGGTGCCACCAAATAAGTTTTTTACAACTGTTCTGTGGAGTTCCATGGCATTTAAGGTTTGAGATGTTTTGAATGTATCTGTAGTATTTTCCTAACATAAAAGAAAAATAATTTTCTTTTGTACATACATAGCGCTCTAGAGTCTGTAGAATATTAATTGTCTTACCAATTTGTAGCTGATGCTACAATTTGTTCTCCAAAAACGTTCATGTCAACATGGACACAGCCTGTCAAATTGGACAGCCCACTGTTAGACATAACAACAAGGGTATGTTTTCACCTGAAAATTTTTTCATATGTGAATTTTAAATCTGGAAACATGGTTATCACATGATGAAAAAGACTCTCAAGATGCTACAAATATAATGTTTATTTGCAAATAATGAATATTTAAGCCACTTTGTCTTTGCAGCTGTAAGTTAGAGCAGAAGCTGTTTATCTTGCTTAAGGGGCCTTTTGTGATCCACAAACCCGGCCCCCCCCCCGACTTAACCTCAAAAAAGTTTAGATTTTCACATATCATCTGACCATTAACGTTAGTAATCCATGCGTGTCAAATCTTACTGCAAATTTGGTCGTGTCTTGTAGAAATTCACAATTTTGTATTTTCTGTCCCGTAAACGGACAGAAATTATGCCGCACCAGTGGGCTATGGGATCGTGGGAAACTAGCATTTGCTTCATAACACAAAAACCGCAAAGTCGGGATCAGCTAAAACGTGTGAATAAGCTTGTCTGAAGGATATCTAGTGAACAAATGATAAAACATAAGGTGCTGGAATCACGAAATGCACCTTTAAATTGGCCCTTTCAATAACACCCAACTCATCATGACTAGATAGTCTATGATACCACAGCATAAAAAAGTTCAACTATCTAGTCTGATCATCAGGACTAATGGCCCCCGTAATAGCTATATTTTAATGCTCTGACTAGTAAGCATACCACACCATATGGAGTGTCTAGTCTAGTCAGAGCACCTTGGAACTTAGTTCTATAACCCCTTCGACTTAGTTCTGCTAAGCTACTCCACATTAGTCTTACATGTTGTCATAACGGATGTGGAGTTCTGCAAAAACATAGTAATCCTTTTGCCTGTCACCTACCTCAACTTTTGTCGATCTCAAATCCTCCAAAAGATCGAACAATCCCTGCTTTCACTATCAATCACAAGTTGACACCATATACAATGCGCTGACATATGTGACAAAAACTCAAAAGAAATATTAAAATCCAAATTTGAACAAAATTGCGACTACAATCACTTCAGCGTTCCAATGCACGAGGGAAGCAATATCGACAGGCCCAAGAGGTCATGCAATACTCACACGGGCACCACGTGTTCGTCTTGTTTAGCAACAAGGAATCATTTGTTCTCTTGTTTTCTTCAGTAAGTACCTGAGTCCCTAGCCCCTCGTTCGAAACAAACAACAGACTGGCTCAGAGTGAATAGCAGCCACTTGTAACAACGGCGTGTCCTATATTAAGGGCTCAGGGAGTGCAGTTGGTCCGGGTACCAGTATGTGACCTTCTCGCGTATCAAGTCACAATTTTATTCAAGGCGGTTTTCCAGCCAGTCCTTTTTGCACGAGAAAGTTTGTTTTCCCGAAAAATTAGATTTCTACTGTTTTCGAGAAAATTTGGAGTATTAACCTCTCTTATATAGTAAGGACCACATATATCAACTCGCTTCTGAATTGCTTGTGCTATTTTTTCGTACCCTGCATGGAAAAAGTTGGCTCTTTGACTTGGGGCCTGTAAACCACAGGCAAAGGTTTACTTATGTATTTGCAGAACGCCACATCCGTTAATGACAACATTTAAAGACATAAGTGGAGTTATGCTTAGCAAACTACCACCTCGGATTTAAAAAAATAATTAACATAAACAGCGGAGTTCTCTCGCAGTACTATTAGTCTGTCCGCTAACAAAGCGGTAAGGGGCATGACACTATGGCAACAACCCTAGCCCTCACACCCTCAAACACCAATATAACCCAATGATCCTGATGGGGGAAAATGCCCTAATTCCAAAAAGATTGCGATGGACATCATCGCACCAACCTCAGTATGGGCACATTGCTTGGCGGGCCACGACCCCTCGTGGCTTGCCATGCCTGGTCATATGGAATGGTTGGGCCGGAGGCCCCGGGTTCGAATCCCGCCAGGGCCCTTCAGGTTCCTTTAGTTTCTATCCCTTTACCCTTTCCTTCCTCCTCTCTGGAGATGGCTAGAAACCAATGGCAGTTAGTAGAGGTGTATTTCGTGATTCCAGCACCTTCTATCATTCATTGTTTACCTTGTACCGTTGTAGATTTTCCTCCCCGTAGACCCTCCTCGTGGAAAGGGTAACGGGCTGATGAGAGCGGTCTGCCTAATTTCTTTTTGTTTTATTCGATGCTAGGTAGTTTGCAACCATGAAAGTCCCTGGCAACGCAGCTTTAAATAGGTCAGGGTCTATTATATCCACAATTGCTTGGGGGAGGGAATTCCAAGATAAGATTGTTGATGGGAAAAATGAGCCTGCAAACTAGTCCTGCTGAGCATTACTCCTCCATATGTACAATTATCATAATGCCATTAACTTAATCAAAGGAGAAGTCATGCCAAAATAGTGTGTAACTGATATGACAACATTTTGTCTCACATTCTCCAATAATTTTCACGCTTCACGCAAATAAATATTACCTGATTCCACCTTAAAAGTATTCCTTAGAGTGTTATCAACAACATGATAGTCGTAAATATCTTCATCAACTCTTTTTTGAAATGAAATTTAATGAAATTCCAAGACTTGTAAGATTCTGACCGGTGACTAAGTCCCGATTTTGTATTACTATTTTAAGCCATTCACGCATTTAAAATTGGATATTACTAGTGCTTTATGTAGAAGAGTGTTTCGTGAGAGCACCGGTGAAGCTTTGAATAGGAATCAGGTTAAGATGGAGGTGATGTTGTGTCAGTGGTCGCAATTTGAAGGCTGCACAAAAAAGTATGCTGATGCCAATAATATTTTGGGACTTCACATATAGACTGTTAAAGGCATACTGTTTAAAAGAAACGTCATGTGAAATCCCAATTATTGGGAATGCTGCAAACCGGCCTTGTTGAGATAAAGTTTGAGTAGCTTTGAGACGCTTGTTTGTTTTTTTCCGGGGGGTTCTTGGTCTTTCAAACTTCGTGGTGGTGGCGTTAATTGTCGAAGTCGAGAACAGTTCCCCAGGAAGTATTTTTGGAAGGCACTAAGACATGGATGTCCCTACGTTTCGCCAATGTGATCAATTTATTTCATTTTTGTCACATGTCCTCAACACTGAAAATCTGTCAGTTAGTCCTATACGAAGCGGGCCAGCTTCCTTTGCACCCATTTCAATTGAGATTCCAAGTTTTCTCTTGTCACTGGGTTCCAAGTGATAAAAGCGTACTCGATGTGGGGGTCTAAGATGGGTCTAAACCTTATCTCTACTCGAATAAGGGTGGATTAAGCTTCCTCTTCACTGTCCTAGAGCAGTCGTAAAAGTTCTTCTGATGAAGTGAGGACCTTTGTTGCTTTCTTTGTAGCTGCTAACTTGCTGTTCCCATTTGAGGTTCTTTCAATGTACACTCTAAATATGTGATTGGGACTTCTTAAGTTGCTCCCATCATGGTGTAATTGATTTTCCAGGATCCCTTCTCCTTCTCAGTCTCATGACATTACATTTAGATGCCGTTTAAATTTCCTGCCCCATTTTTCTGCCCAGTTTTACTAGGGCGAACAATCTAGCTCTAGCTGTCAACGAGTCTGTAATGTCGTTGATGAACAATATGAATAGATGTGGTCCCAAGACGGTGCCTTGCAGGATACCACTAAGGACTGGCATCCAATTAGAAGTCTTCCCGTTGACAGCAGTGCGTTGCTGGCGATTTGTTAGAAATGATCTTATCCAGTTAAGTGTTTTGTTTCTAATCCCATAATAGTTTAACTTCTGGAGTAGTCTGCGGTGGGGTACGACGTCAAAAGCTTTACTAAAGTCCAAGATAGCGATATCACAAGTCTTATCATCATTGTGTGTTTTGGCTAAGTCATGTAACGTCGCGATCAGCTGGGTTTCGCATGATCTTTGACTTCTGAATGCGTGTTGATAGTCTGAAATAATGGAGTTTGTTGAAAGATGTTTCATGAGTTGGCTGTCCAGGATGTGTTCCATCAACTTGCAACACACGCAGGTTAAAGATACTGGGCGGTAGTTTGCAGGGTCGCTCTTTGAGCCCTTTTTGAAGATGGAAGTAATATTTGCTCTTCGCCAGTCTTCAGGTTGTATTCCCAGATCGTACGTTTGCTTAAAGATGAAACACAAAACTGGAGCGATCTGTTCAGCTGCTATTTTCAGCGCTCTATTTGGGATTTTGTCTGGACCATTGGCTTTAGAGATATTTAATCCACGTAACAGCTTCTCTATCCCCTGAATTGAGAAGTCTATTTCAGGCATGGTTGGGTGAGGACTCGGTTGCATCTTGGGAAGATTATCATCCTCTCTGGTAAAGACACTTTGAAATTGATTTGCTAAGATGTCAGCTTTCCCTTGGTTCATCTGTCACAGTCTGGTTGTTAGCTTTCAGGCTCTGAACACCAACATTGTCTTTACGTCGAGTCTTTATGTACTTCCAAAATTCTTTGTTTCCTGCTTCAGAAATGTTAACAATGTGCGCACGTTTGGCCTTCCTGAATTCTTTGTTGACCTCATTTTTTTATTTTGTTGTACTTTTCCCACCTGCTCACTCCTCCTAATTTCTTTGCCTTATTATAGCTCTTTTCCTTCTTCCGGCAAAGCTTCAGAAGTCTATTTGTGAGCCATGGGACGCGAGGACGACCAGAAATCATTTTAGTTGGTACATTTTCATCAATCAGCTTGCACATCGAGTCTCTGAAATTACACACCAAGTCTCCAAACAGTTTTTAGTTTCAGGATTGTGATTTTATAAAGTGTCAGCAAATTCGGGCTTCTTTTTGAATTTAATTTTCATCTAATTTTCTTCCCCTGGTATACCTGTCTTGGTGGTCCTAGAAGGCATGGGATTCTTTAGATGAAATTACCATAACTCGCAAGATGGGTCGGCAAATCCTGGGGTGAGCGATCGTGGATCTCGTTCACAAGTGATGGGTGCGTAGTAAAACACAACCCAGGATTTTTTCAACACGTGTGGACTGGGTCCTTGGCGGTGGGGAATAAGACCATCTGTTCCAGGCTATATTCTTTTGCTATCTCTATAATCTCCCTTTGTTGTGGGTTAGATCCAAAAGGAGGGTTCCATGTCATACCAGGCAGATTAAAGTCTCCACCCAATATTTATATCCGGAGAACTATTTTCCTGGAAAATTTTTGATAGGCTGTCCTCTAAGTCCTGGGCATCAGTCTTTGGTCTGTAGTATGAACTCAACATAGATTTTGGTATCATCAAGAGTAACTGGCCCACACACAACTTGCCTCACAGTTTTGTGCAATTCAGTCTGTCTTTCCCAAGTCTTGTATGGTATCTCTGGTGGCTGAAAACTCCTCCACCATCCTTGGATTTCCTGCCTGTCATTCCTTATGACTTGATATGGCTTTCAAAAATTTCAGATGCGTGGAACTCTCGTTCACCAGTGATCACCATCCATGCATGAACTCGGGCTTTCCTGCGCATCAAAGATTCTAATCAGCAGTTTTATTTCTTTATACTCTGAAAGTTTTGCAGATATTAAACTTCGAAACGTTTCCTTTGCTTTCTTCTGTAAGGGTCTACGAGGAGTCGGATTTTTATCAGACTGGTTTGGAGGTCTACAAGGATTCTGGTTCTTCTCAGGTAGTTATCTCTCGTCTTGTTATCCTTGATTTCATAATCTTTTTGTCTACAAACGTCTATCGGGTTTTTTTTTGGGCCCGCACGTTCTGATCTGGGTCCGTCCGCAAAAGTTAATTTGGTATCAGACTCTTGGATTCTTCCTTGGGTCTCCTTGTCCCTTAAAGTGTTGTCCGTTGTCGCTTTCGATAAGTGATGCGCCTAGCACAGCAGCATATGGGCCAAAAAGATCGCTTTAAGGGCAATACACATTGCCTTGGTATTATTTTTATGATACTCATACAGTTCATCTCAACCCCGTACAGTTATTATGAGACAGTTCCCGCAATGGCCACATAACATCCCTTTTCTGTATTTTTACAAGCATAATCAACACATGGTGCAAGGGTATTTGGGTCGTCGTCCTCTTTTTGCCGGACCTGTTTCAGCTCAGTGTTTGTAGTCAGTGGTCTATCTCTCGTCTTGTTGTCCACCTTGGTTTCGATGTCTTTTGTCTACATAATTTCTTCCTAGTTTTAGTTAGGGCTTGCAGTTTTGATTGTTCATTAGTTGTTTTTAATTGTTCATTAGATTCCTTGACTTGAGCATGTGAGAAAAGCTTATTCACAACTTTTTAACTTAAATCTGAATCCCGTATTTGGGGTTTTGTGTTATTCCCACAATTGTCGTTTCCTCCCGGGTCCCCAATTTATGGCCCCACTTGTGTAATTTCTGTCCGTTTAACGACAAAAATACAAAATTGGCGAATTAGATGTATAAGTACAGAGCACAGCCTTACATTTCATTCACAGCTGAATTTGCATGTATTGACGGTAATGATGTGAAAATCTCACTTTTTTAGGTAAGATCAGGGGGGACGCAGCTGTGGATCACGAAATTTCCCCTTTAAAATTTCCTTTCAGTGATCAAAGCGGCGAGCGGCATGACACTCCCGTCGCTCTGCTCTCCAACCTCCTCATCGCCTTCAGCAGCCCCCTCAGCCTCAGCCAGCCCCTCTCCGCCTTCAAGTCTTCCCCCCGGCGGTCTCCGCTCCTGCCGGCCGTCTCCGCCTCGGGCGCCGTTGGTCCCCTTCGCGCTCATTCGCCTGCCCCGACCTGCTCCAGAGCTACACCAGCGAGCGCTGCTCCAAGCCCCGCGCAGCAGCTCACGCCCGGTCTGGCGTCGCAGGCAAACTCGGGACCTGCCCTATTCTGTAAATTCCTGCAGCATGGCTGACCATCACCGTGGACGTGGTGAGAGGTGATGATGATCACGCAGAACAGCGTCGCGTCCGTTTCCGTATCATGTAAAATACGGTAATATGTTTCATGCACATTTCGCCGCAAAACTGTACAATGAGATTAACCGTGAAACCCTCAACCTTGATGTGATTACAGAAATAAATGATTCAAAACTCACCTGCCTGAATTTCTGGATCTATCGTTGTCAATTCAATCAATTTTGTCAATTTTGAAGGGGGAGGGGACACGACCTCCTCGCTTTGGGAATTTTCAACGGAAATTCCTTACGTGCACACCAGGGCCTCAGGTGCGTACGGGTGGAGATAATAATAAATAATAATATAGAATAATAATATAATAATAATAATAATAATAATAATTAATACTAATAATAATAATTATAATAATCCTATATAATAATAATCATAATATAATAATAATACTATAATACTTATCTAACTAATTAAAAATAATACTAATAATAATAATAATTTAATTACTTGCAAAATCAAAACAGAATCATGATAAATATATAATACATACACAAATGGCCAAAGCAAGTAATTCTGGATAAGAGAATGGGTTTTATAAAACCGAATCACAAAGGTGGCTCTCATATCCACAGAGAAACGAGCAAATGAAAACCAAAAGATAGGCAAGGAAATGTATGCACAATGAAAAAAATACAGTCGATTTAACCGATTAAAAAGCAACAATTACCCTGTCTATCAAAGTGTTTCCAAACTGGAACATAACATTTAGAAAAACACTACATTTTAACATATTAAGTTATTAAACTTAAAAAGTGTGATTTAACAGCATAACAGTTACAGCTGTTTTTAAAGTTATAAAGATTATTGACAGCAAGCAAATCAGATGGATGCATTCCAAAGACATGGAATGAAATAACATAGAATGAAGAAAGAAGGAAGTCCTTGCAGATTGGTTCAAAAGCCTGTACTCTGCAATATGCTATGTTGAATCAAAGAATTAAAAGGAATAGGGGTCAAATCATGTAAAATCTTAAAGCCCAGAACAAGCCTTTGTGCTTTTGAAAGCATCTTCAAGCCTGACAAGATTCAAATTAAGGAGTCTGCTCAAGTAAGGTAGACGAGCATCCGCCTTTGTAGACTATGGGGGCGCGTGTAAATGTACTTTGTGAATACGGCCCCAGGGCCCGTAGCCAGTGAAAATTTATGCTGGGGGTGGGCGGAGGGGGTTGCGGATGTCCAGAATTGACTTTGTTGCGTACCACCAAAATCATTTTTTTCGGCTCGCTGTCCTGCGCTCGTCGTTGACCCAATTTTTCAAACGTCGTCTACAATAAGACGGGGGGGGGGGAGATGACATCATCGGCAGCTGTTCAAAAAAAAAAAAACCATATCATAACACCCCATAACCCCAAGTCAAGGCGTATCAATCGTATTAAATCCGCTCTTATAACACTTACAAACAACAAAATTTAGGCACGACAAACTTTAACATCAAAACCGGACTTCTAAATGACAAAGCGGACCTTCAACAATCATAAAATAAATAAAGGCGGACCTTTGTCCATTTTTTTGGGGTGCGTCGCACCCCCCCCCCCGGCTACGGCCCTGGTTCAACTTATAACTTATTTGTAAAGCTTTTTTTTAAAACCCATATGTAATTTAAATTTTAAAATGTTTGTAACGAACCTCATTTTGGAATATGACTACAGAAACGCGACTATCAGAAATTAATGTATATGATTCAATATGGATATTTGGAAAAGAACCTTTTTGCAAAACCCTTTCAAGGATGTTACAGAATATAACATAAGTGATGGGCCTTGAGACAAGAAAATACTTATTTTTAATAAACCAGAGGTTAACGCATTTTCAAAAGATGCGAACATTAAAAACGAACATACCTGGGCCTAGGTATATCTGCAAGGTTCTTTGTATATTTTCAATAGGGTTATGCCGATATAACTACGGGACAAAACTGTTTATTTGTTCATCATATCACGAACGTTTTGAAATAATGATTATCAACACTCTTAGAAATATATGTCTTTTCCTACTCCTATAGCGTTGTACAAAAAATATTCCACACTTCACACTGGAAATTTTACAGAACCCTTATTTTAAAGTAAAATCACCGTCAATTTACATTTTTTGCCACATTACGGATTATATGGATTCTCTGTCTCTGTAAATTGAAATTACCTCCATCGTCTTACATACCGTAATTTCAAACTGGGGAAAAATGCCAAGACAGATTTCCTTTAATTAAGGGTTGGCATCATGATTTAAATGGCCGTCGAATTTCTTTAAATTTGATATATAGTACATTCATTTGTTGCGGATAACAAACGAAAATACAAAAATATGGCTTTACCATATTCGTTTTGTTGAGAAAAAGACTCTCAAAAAGTACATTTTTGCTCAAAATTTTACTTATACCACGCAACTCTATGGAAAATGTGATTAACCGATACTAAAGTGCTCCAAAAAGAGAACAAAAGGGGCCGAACGTTTTTCTGATTTCCATTGTTTAGGTCTAAGTTGCATACTTGAATAATAAACCGAAATAAAAAATGGTGTCAACCGGATTCGTTTTCCTTGAAAACGTCGAAAAAAAGGATATTTTTAGAAGGGAAATTTTTCCGTCTTCCCTAGACGACGATGCGTCTCCGTTATTTTACGCCTAATGTCACGCAGGCAAACAAAAAAATGGTGCGTGAAAGGTGAGACGCGTAGTTAATCAGGCGCGTTTCTTAACTAGCCCTAGCAACATCAAAGTTTTACGCGATTTGCAAACGCTTTTACAACAATTTCGCGTAAATGCAGAAGTTGAAAATCGCCCATGAATTTTTGCGACGCTAAAACGAATGCACGCTTGCTCAATGCTCATCTCCGAGTTTATTAAGTCGGCTTGCGCGTACCTCTTAGGAAACCAAATTCAAATGCCAACCCCTTAAGGGGATAAGATCATAAAGCACCGGCCCAGATTTTCTTTATTTTCAGATTATATGTTATTTTTCACGTTGTAATGAAAAATCTAAATAAAAAATGGGGGTCACCGACTCGGAAAAATTTGTAGCAGAGCTCTATGGGGGAAAATGGAAAAGAAGACGGCCCATTTTTCCCTCATAAAACGTAATTAAAATAGATTTAAAAACTTTTTATTTTTTAAATATGTTAATCAGATTCCAGATCTTTAAGGCGCATCAATAAAAAGAGGGGGTCAACCGACTTAGTTTTCTAGAATCTGCTAACCTGTGCCCAAATACACTTTTTTTTTTAATTTTATTTAGTGCGTCTTGTTTAACTGTTGTTGGCGCAGCACTCTGCGCTTACCTACGCAAACTAGCGACAGATATACACGCATCATAACACGCCAAACAGTGATTATGATAGCATTTACGGTATCGCAATCTACACAAGTGATTTCTAAATGTATAAGTGGTATAAACGTCAGAATATAACAAAATTTACCATTCCAAAAAAGTTTAGAAAGAAGTTGGAAAATATGTCAACTTCATGCACGAAACTCAGCAATGTTGACTATAAAAAGAAGCAACCAAACAAAGTTTGTGCATCTGCATGCAGGCTAAAACATGATGAACAGAAGGCAAATACAGGCTTTTGTGATCCTTCCGAATTTACCTTGCGACTCATGAGATTTGGAAGTAGTTACTTTGGGGTCCTCTCGATATTCTGAAGGTTCAATGTTCCGAAGGTTCGTTTTCCGAACATCATGCGTTTTTAGCATTGGCTTTTTTTAACCTTTAAAAGTTTCGCTATTCCGAAAATAAGGTTCGCTATTCCTTATATTATTAAAAATGGTTCACTATTCCGATAATTGGAACGGATCTCTATTCTGAATTTGTAAATGAATCTGCTTTTCCGAATATGTAAGAAGGTTCAAATAAAATTAAGGCTTGTTTTTCCAGGCTAAAGGTTCGCCATTTTGAAACTGGCTGATACCGTATTCTATATACCGAATTTCAAAAGGGGTTCGCTATTCCAAACTTTTTAATGAAACAATTGATTTGAAGCAGACAATTATTGATATAATAGGATCAAGTTTTAGTTTCAGGGGTTAGGGTTAGTTTTAGGGTTATAGGGTTAAGTTTGCCAAATAATTTGATTGGTGTCATCACCACCAAAAACAGAGAAAACTTAGTCTGATGTGAATATTTTTTTTTTTATCTCAGTTGGGTTTTCTAAAATGTAGAAATAAATAGTGCAATCGTGGCATCGCGGCATCAAAGTATCTATATAATTCATCATGTTCATTGCGGAGTTCTCTCGACATTCTAAAGGTTCATTAAGTAAACACTTACACTTTCCTCCGATTTCTCCTGGTTCTCCGAAATGTTGGGGTTTTTATGTGGGGTAAAAATATGCCTGTCGGTAATTTTGTAAAATTATCCGAAAAGCACGTTAAGCCCACGAAATAATCCAAAACTAAACGAAAATGCAAAACTGCACTACGAATGCAAAGCTTCACGAAATCACGCGCTAGCGTTAGACGCATCTCACGAAAACAGTCGACGCACATATAGCGAGTGCGTAAGTATCACGCTAAACGATGCTCACCTCAAATAGGTTGTGGCGTACTGAAAGGACCCTCTATAACCCTTAAAGGTCCAATGGACATGGCTAGTAGACATTTCCTAATTTCTTACATTTTCGTACCTCAATTTACATTATCCAGGGGGGGGGGGGGGGGGGGGGGGGGAAAAGGGGCGATCTATCGCAACCCAGATTTTAAAAGTGAACATCGGGAAAGTGTTAAATTTCACGGATAAATATACCCAACTGGCATGGCCTTCTCCTTTTTCGCGAACGCGTAGCACGAGCTGAATTGGATTGACCCCTTTAATGACGTCAGAGTAACAAGTGAAACAAAGCTCACACGTGGGCTAACCGCACCGCACACTCTAGACATCTCCCTTGTCGGTTTCTTTCTCTGGGACTTGAATAAAGCTATTCTGTTCTGATTCTCCTTGTCGGTACATTCACCGCTGGTGCAGCCTTCGACATACAGCACATTTAATCGTAATTTTTAAGGCATCAAATCAAGAAAAATTATGCCATTGATACACAGTACGACGCCATATCACGAGAATTCAACTGTGTACGTATGCAAGAAACTGGGCCACGCGCACGTCCGTTTCCACTGATGACGATCATGACGCGTTATGCGTACCCGAGTAAGTGTTACTCGGACTCCCTTCTGGGTCACGCTTTGCACCGCGATAATCACCTTTCATTTTGGAATTTCCTTGAAAGCTTGTCCAAAACACTGATATTATCCAATTTTTATCAAATATACGGTTTCTCAATACTGCTTCATGCAGAGTTTACATTGATACCAATACATAATATGAATGAAACGCATTTTTTTTTGGTGGTATTATAATATGTTTAAAGCTGTCCATGGACTTTAAGGAGGCTGTTAAGTCAGGAACTTAGTCAATGGCCAGTTTTAGCTTTTTTCATGTTTAATGGCATGAACCTGTTTTCTTTCATATATTTAACCAGGATCATATATATTTATTTTTCCTCGTATTTTGTTCATTTTACTTTTACTATTTACGCATTTTGACCAAAAACAATCACATGGCTGCATTGCAAAAGGGCGGGTAATTTCGCGTACTACGCGATACGCGTCTGTGTCTATTCGGCGCTCGCGATGTAATGAGCGCATCACGAACGCCTTGATGCATCGGTTCGATATGACGCATGTCCTGGTAACTTGTCATGCATGTAAAATGGTTGCCCACTGAGATGCTTTTCCCAACAGACTGGGATTTAATTTTCACGATTTGAGCTCATAATTGTTGATTTTGATAATACGTATCTCAGATGATGTAATTTTACCTGGTGGCAGAAGCAGTGTGAAAAATAAGATGAAACGCTTGTGTTTTGGAATAAGGTCATATTTTGTAGTCGCAACGGGACCAATATTTGACAAAATGGCGATTTTCTCTGTGTCCTTTCGTCGATAATCCGTGATTTTCGGTTCCCCAGTTACTCCAAATCCATATCAGCAACAGAAAATGAATGCATCGTATAGAGCAATATCAAATCTAGGTCGGGTATTTTTTTTTTTCATTTTGGTTAAAAATCGTGATTTATGTCACACCTTTGAACAATCTTGGCTTTGTTCAAATTGAACACCGATTGTGCCTCTTTTGGCAATAATTTGATAAAGAGTGGCGATTTTAAAAAAGGGGAAATACCGACCCTAGAACTAGGATTCTGGAATACAAAAGCGAACAAGGCACATTTTTCATAACATTTCTATCTTTTTTTATAGGACCCAAAATATTATTTTCTCAAAAAATAACGTATTTTGGGGTAAAAATATTATCATATTTGGATTCTGGAGTCATTTCCTTCTCAAATATGTAACTTTTATAATATGTTTGAACAATAATTAAGATACGGCAACAACATTTCCTTTGAATGCCTGACTTAACAGCCCCTTAACATCAGACAATCCGTTGTACTTACATAAAGATACTGCATGCAAAAATGGCTGCCATCTTAATTGCACCATCATACAATACCGGTTTTCCTCCGTAAATTTATTTTGAGATTTTGGCAATCACTTAACTTTAGTCTGTGGATCAGGTCGCTTAACAACCCTCGGTCTTACACAAGCCTTTTTTGTAACACGGTTTACCAAGTGAGGGTGGCCTACGCAGAATTCGTTTTAAAGACCCCGATGCTTTTGATTTTGATCCCAATGGATCGCTATGGTCCCTCTTCTTTTCCATGATACCAAAATAAGTACCAAAAACAATAAACCTAGTATGGCGTCCACAGAATAACGTTATCAAGTCCGCGAAGTCGGCAAAATGGCATTTTCCCACGAACATAGGCGCAAATCAATTTTGGCGCAAAAAATCGCCGGAAATCTATTTTCATGCGGTTTTCAGCTCTAACTGATGCATTTTGGCTAGTTTTACATAAACAATAGAGTTTTAGATCCATACTGTGCATAATATTTTCAAAATGCAACCATAAAATATCCTTGGTGGCAACCACCCCCCCTACCCTTCGACTATTGACGGCATACCCTAACCCCGGTGAAGGTCTATACCTTCACATTTTTTTCCGCTAAACTGACCGGAAAGGAATGAGAGAACGATTACCTGAGCCTTTTACCGAAAGTTTTAGCATTTTAGCGCACCGGAGCGAAGTTCACTGGGGGGGGGGGGTGGAATAAGGCCGACAATA
>JAMKCH010039054.1:0-30978 GCA_023653785.1 Ophioderma brevispina
TTTCCTTGGGCATTTTTTAAACTGATTTAAAATGGAAGTATTATATAGAAGCCCCCGGAGAAACTGGCGAGCACAGAACTAAATAAAGACAAAAATACACGTTCTCGAGAACCCGGGCCTCTCGCTTTCTAGGCGTGAGTAATACCACTACCACTGGGCCACAGAGGACTGTGGTGATGTGGATACCAGTGAACGAGCACTAATGTGGAATGTGCTAACTTTAATTAGAAAATGCGAAATCTCATAAAACTGCTTTTAAAGCTATAAACCCTCATTTGCACATTATGCAAATTAGTTTCTGAAGTATTGTTAAAATGGATTCATACAAGTTTTAATTAATTTTAGAGATTATTTGCACAGTTAATTTGCTTCAATACATACCACACTTGAAGTGATATTTCTTACAAGGCTATTTTAAAATTTTAAAAATCGCATGGTGAAAAACAATAATACAAAACAAAGAAATAATTTCCTATGTTTTTTATTGTTTGGTGAAAAACAATACAAAACAAAATAAATAATTTCCTATGTTTTTTATTGTTTGGTGAAAAACAACACAAAACAAAGAAATAATTTCCTATGTATTTTGGCTTCGAAGTAAGGTCTATATGAAGTGCTGGGTGACCGATCAATATGCTCATCAAACTTTATTTCCAATTACACACAGTGTAGAAAACAAACAGTGAGTATTGAGGAGTCGAGGAAAGGGTCTATAGGGCCCAAACACTCACCCCCTTTGGAATACAGAAAGTGTACCCTTGTACCATCATTTCTTGTAAGACTAAATCAATTATAGTCAATACCTCTTGGTTCATCCTGTAGTTGTCTGGCGACTCTTTGCATGCATTGTTAGTATGGTCACTACCAAGAAAACAGAACCAGTTTTGGACATCAAGGTCAGTAACTGTCAAGTTGTAAGTGTATATCACACCACATGTCCCAGTGGGTTGCCTGGATGTTGTTTTTGGCTCCATAGATGGCCTTGCAGGCATATGAGTTTGTCACACATGGATATGTTATGCCGATTTAAATTTTGAAAGTTTCTTTCTTTGTATGACAACTAAAAAATGCTTCTTTTTTTCCTTTGAAATGCCACTTCATCATTTTTATGAACTGTTGTGTATGTGTTCAATTTGTGTGTGTGTTTGCATGTGTGCGTGTGTGAATTGGAAATTAAATGTTAATGAAAGGTAAAAAATTGGTCATAAAAATTAAAATGTTTAAAGGGGTATGACAGCAACAACAATTAAATGTACAGGTTGTGGAGGGGGGTTCTCACATTGGGAGGAAGTTGGGTTAATGTGCCGCCTATAAGACCCTCATTTTTTAGGCTTCTTTTAAGTCCGATTTAAAACCATTATTATGTTTTCAGCCATGTTTCATCCTATAACCTTTGTCACAGCTTAGGTACAATAAAACAATGTACCGAGACAGTGACAGGAGTTTTTGAGACCATGACATGATTTTTAAAGACCATGACTGAGATTTTCTGGGAGGCTTCTGATTGGCTGACGTAGTCTAGGGATGTTTCCTTCTTTGGAGGTGTCATTATTTTGGGTTTTGCTGTCTACTGTTTGAAAATTTTGGAATGGGTGGTTCTTGGTGTCTTCTGGTCCATTTCTTTGGTTTCATGGTGGTCTGGCTCCATTTCTTGGTTTTCCTAGTTGTCAACTGGTTCATTTATTTGATACTTCCGGGTGTTCACTTTGTGATGTTATACTTTTCACTAATGTTATAGGTTCTGTTATTCGAAACTTGAAGCCAGGTTCAAGTAAGATTCTGAAAACATAATAATGACTAATATTGGATGATTTTTATTGCAGGATACATAAGAATTTTATTTATCGGTCTCTCTATAGTTTTTGAAAATATTGCGCTCGGTCGCTCCGCGACTCGCACAAATTTTCAAAACTCTTAGCTTGACCGATAAATTCCTTGTATCTCCTCAAATCAGCCAATATCATATCAGACTTGGGGTGAAGTGCAATAGGGGTTACTTCATATGTGGAGATGTCAAAGGTCATGGAGCCAAGGTCATAGGTCATCTGAGGTCAAGTCCGTTCCCGGTTGGTTAGGTTTTTGTTTTTTTGCATCTCCTCGAAAAGTTTAATCCAATTTAGTCGCAGACCTTGGGGTGAAGGTCAATAGGGGTTCCTTCATATGTGGATGATGTCAAGGTCATGGACAAGGTCAAGGTCAACTGAGGTCCGGTTTCCAGTTTGGTTATTTTTGGTTTTTCGGCATGCTTTGAAAATTTATAGAAGTCCGATTTCAACCCAACTTGGGTCCGGAGGTGCAGTACGGGTTCCTTCATATTTGTTGAGGTTCAAAGGTCACATATCCAGGTCAAAGGAAGGTCATCTGCGGTCATTTTCCCCTTATTTAGGCTTTATTTTTCAGAAATTTGCTACATTTCTAGATATTATTCCATGAGAACAATCTTATTAATTTTGATGCCTTCAACTGACAGCTGTGCCAACTAACCACCTGTGTATACTGCCATCTTCTTGCCAGGGGGATCGCGCACACAGTTTAAACTTGCTGTATTTCAGTTCCAGTGGACCCCATTTTTAAGACCATTTCATTTCCAGAGACCCTACTTTTCATGTCCAAAGTCAAAATTCCTACTACATCTTCTTCTTCTTCAAAACTCCTCAAAAAGGTACTGGAAATTGAGGGAGATCGCAGCTTATTTGCCCCTTTTTTTTTTTGGGCCAGGAATCACACACCTCCCCCCCCCCGGTCAGGTTTATTATTAAGAAAGCCAGAACACCAAAATTGAAAAAACAAAACAAAGACCAAAAGTTGCAGGAGATCCTTTACAGACAGGATTTTATCAGTAATTCGAGATGTGCACTTGCAGCCGTCGTGGATTTTTTTCGCTTTAAAGGGGATGGTCCGATGTAAGTAATAAAGTTTTCATCATCTTGATACCGGTCTTCACTTCACCCACAAAACCCCATCTGTACAGTTATCGCGTCGATCATTTCATCCGTTTTTGATCGACAGCCAGAAACGTGATTTTGTATGCCCCATAGTACTGTGAAACTAATATTGGTCGACCAAAATGGGTTACACTTTCGCTCATAAATTCCCTGAACTCAAACCATCATTTAGCCCCTAAGATTTCACAGGTACATAAGAAAAATAGCAGCTTTCGTTTGATACCAAAATTTCGACCCCTTCCGGTAAAATCTGGGTGCTTCTGGGGACGAGGCCATATAGCGATCGGACCATGTCCCTTCGAAGTGTGATGTAGACTTGAATTAGAAATATGAAAATCCTGAAATTTTGAGCGTCATAGTCCATTTTTGTTTTCCCCTCTAGAGCAATTGGAATTTAGGGGGTCACCACAAAGTGCCGCCCAATGTGAACGACTATGTTGAGAGGGTCACGATTAGTAAGGGAGCCCTCCAAAACTTTGAAAATCACTATCTATGGGAAATTTGTTGTAGAATTCAAATCTGGCATTAAGGAAGTTCATAGCGTGTTTACTTTAGAGTACTGAGGCCTAAATATGCGCCTTAGTTCATTTGGGGCCAAATCTGGGAGGTAATCACTCCAAAAAGTAAGAAATTTTTAGTGTCCATCTTTTGGTTAATCAGAGGTGAGGGTACATAGTAGAACTTTAAAAACCAAAATTAAACAATTACAATTATGTTATGAACACATTAGAAAAGTAATAAGTGAGGTACAGCCCCTGAACTGTTAATGTACTTTTTTTGACACATTTTGACCCCCTGAAACCAATGTTGACATTCGACACTGCCCCTCTGCTTAAGGATATGTTGAAGATATATCATTTAGGAACTTGCTGAAAGAACTCGCTTGTCTCTTATTTTTCCACAACAAAATACCACTCAGAAGTACCACACCAAGGTATATTTCTTTCATTTCAAATGTAGTTCACCACGGAGGCCAAATCAACAAAAAGTTGTTCTTCCTTGGGGCCGTGGGTACCAATCTAACATAGTACAAAAAACAATTATCTTAAGCTAAAGTAAAGAAATACATCAAAAATCAAGACAAATCTAATATGACAAAAACATTTGAAAAAAAGACCTAAAAACAAAATTTTTAAAAAACAGCAATTTAACAGAGAAGTCTTTTGATTTCTTTTGACAATACATTTCAAAGTTGATAGACGATGAATATTCTCATCAAGGTTGGTTCCAATATATTGCACCTCGATAGGAAAGATACGTTTGTGTGTCGCCTGCCCTAAGGCAGGAAGACACATAGGGCTCACTTTGTCCACTGTTGTTTCGTTTTTTTTGTAGTCTGTTGTTGATGAGGTCTGTTGGTTGTCTGTTGATGTCGGTTTGAAAAAAGGGTGTTAACATTGCATGTAATCCAATACTTGATGGAATTTAAACCAAACTTGGGTCAAAGGTGCTGCCATACATGGCATCCCCACTGTTGATGAGGTCAAAGGTCACATGCCAAGGTCAAAGGTCATGTGGGTGCGTTGTAAAATAGGCTGAAAATGTATAAAATTGACCTCATATGAGAAGTTGAAGTTCACTTGGAACCAAACTTGAACATGGTGCACTGGGATCCATCATTTGTTGATGAGGTCAAGGTTCACATGCCAAGGTCAAAGGTAATGTGCGGCAAGTTGTAAAATAGGCCTGAAAATGTAAAATTGGACCTCATATGAAAAGTGGAAGTTCAATTGGAACCAAACGGGAATCATAGTTGCAACATGGGATACCTATTGTGCTGAAGAGACAGGAGAATTACACTTTTTTTACCATAAACATACTCTCTTAAATGGAAAGAGTGGAAAAATCACTCTGAATTTCGAGTTATTTTAAGTAACTCTATTCGAGTGGCTTTTAGCTCTAAAAGAGCGAGAAAATGCAACCCTACACCTTCACTCTCGGTGAACGAGCTCGCTCTCTTACCGAGTGGCTCAAAAATGCCACTCTTCTTCGGAGTGAGCCCACTCGGAACTCTTATCGACCGGATTTTGGCTCTAAAAGAGTGAGTAAATGCTCACTCTTTTTCTGAGTGAACAAACCAATCAGAAACGCCGGAAATCGCGTGATTATTTTCGAACACTATGGCGGACGAGTTAAGTGACACCGTCAGCAAATGTTGAACGAAGTTGAAATTAGTGAAGAAATGCATTGATATCTTCCCGGTGAGTATATTGAATGTGTCGGTCACAGTTCATAACATTTACAGACAAAATTGGAGAAGCATTAAAAATGTTATTTACGAGTATTATCACTCGTACATCGGTAAGTCTGCGCCAGGCTCCCTGCCAGGCTAGGTTTTACACATGTACGGAACGCACAAACATGCATGTCACGGGCATTCATACCGTGATCATACACGTCATGCATCCACAATCATGGCATGTCTCACTTAATCAGCCAATGAGCGCCACATTTAATTCAGGTCACGATGCTAGAATTATGACCTACATATCCAAATACTCACCAAACAAACAAAATTCAAATAAAGAATCACAACTCTAGAAGAGTGACTAGTTTCACTCAAAAGAGTTATCAGTTCACTCTTTCCTTAGAGTTATGTTGTTCACTCTTTTATTTTGAGTGGACTCACTCTACAAGATTGCGTCACTCAGCTGGCTCTTCTTTGGAGTGAGATTTCACTCTTTTAGAGCGGTTTTCACTCGTTCGTTTTAAGAGAGTACCTTTCAGAGCTTTTTTACGAACATGGCGGATTTGATATGACCAAGTTTTAAAGTATCATCATAATAACACAGGTGTTGCACGATGGCACTCGCGGAAGATTGACACCCATTTATGGCGCACACTTAAGGCTGTTAGGCCTGGTAGGAAAATAACGGTTGGCCTATGGCCAAAGGGGGGGGCGAGCGCGAGCGCGCGCGCGCGCGCGCGCGCGAGCGCGCTCGGCTGCGCGTCGCTCTGCGGCGAGAGAGCGAGGAGCAGCTAGGAGAGAGGAGCGATCATCGAGGAGCGAGCGAGGCTAGCGGAATCGAGTCGATCGAGCTATAGCGATCACGATCTAGCTGAGCGATGATGCTAGGAGCGAGCGAGCTAGCGGCGAAAGCGAGCGAGCGAGCGAATCGCGACTCGATGCGAGCTATATATCTCGCTATCTGATCTATGCTCTCTGCTCTGCATACGAGCTCTATCTCTCGCTCTCTCTCCTCTCTCCGATCGATCGCTACTCTCGATATCTCGCGTATATCTCTCTCTCTATCTATCTTATCTCTCTATCTACTATCTATCTATCTATCTATCTATCTTCTATCTACTATCTATCTTGTTGCCAAATGCTTGGTCCGATTGGAGCGAAATCGTCAGAAATAATCTTGACCCAAGTCCCTTATGGGGTGTACACAGATTTGGTTTCAAGGTCACGTGGCCGATTAAAGGGTCATTCTTGAAAATCTATAAATTCCTTCTTGGGCCACAAATCATTGTTTACTCACTAGACTTGGTCAGAAGAACCGCGAACCCAGGCCCAATGGGTGTTCAGATTTGGGGTCAAAGATCACATGGACCAATTAAAGGGGCATTCTTGAAAATCATAATTCCTTCTTGTGTCCACAAATCAATTGCTATAATCACCAATGTGCTCAGAAGAATCACTGACTCAAGTCCATATTGGGTGTTCACAATTTGGGTCAAAAAGCACAGGGCTGATTAAAGGGCAATTCTTGAAAATCTATTAATCATTCTTGTGCCACAAATCAAGTGTTATAATCACTAGACTGGTTAGAAGAACGCTGACCCAAGGTCCCATATGGGGTGTTCACAGATTTGGGTCAAGCGGGTCACATGGCCCATTAAAGGGGCATTCTTTGATTGAAAATCTATAAATTCCTCTTGTGCCTCACAAATACAATTGGTTATAATCACTTAGACTTGGGGCAGAAGAACCCGCCATGAACCAAGGCCATATGGGGATGTTCAGATTTGGGTCAAGTAACATGGACCAATTAAGGGGCATTTTTGAAAATCTATAAATTCCTTCTTGTGCCACAAATCAATTGCTATAATCACGAAATGTGCTAAGAAGGACCACTGTCCAAGGCCCGTATGTGTATTCACAGATTTGGGTCAAAGGTCACATGGGCAATTAAAGGGGCATTCTTTGAAAATCTATAAATTCCTCTTGTGCACAAATGCATTTGTGATGCGGCGATCAAGCAAATGAGTCTGAAGTTGGTCAAATTTGATTTTTACTTTTTCGTAGCTGTATGCATCAGATCAAAACCTACATTTTGCTGAATCCCATTGAAAAATTGACCAATTAATTCCAAAGATATTAATTCAGTTGAAGGGTTGAAAAAACAATAGGACACAAAATACATTTTCTCCTTTGTTTTGTCTATATCTCACATAATCAATACTTGTGACTGCCGACTCATTTTGCTTGATCACATCACATTTGTGCTATCACAAATTATGGTCAGAAGAACCATTGACCTAAAGGCCCATATGGGTTTTTTACAGATTTGGGTTAACGGATCATGTGGGCGATTTAAAGGGTATTCTTTGTGGGGGGAAAAACTTTCACTCTAAAATTCCTTCTTGTGCACAACACAAACAATTTCTATTATCACCAGACTTGGTCCAGAGGACCTGCTGACCCAATGGTCCATATGGTTGTTCACAGATTTGGAATCAAAGGTCACATGGTCCATTAAAGGGGCATTCTTGAAAAATCTATAAATTCCTTGTGTGTCCACAAATCAATTGTTATAATACCTATACTTGGTCAGAAGAAACCGCGAACCAGCCCATATGGGGTGTTCAGATTTGGGTTCCCCCCCCCCCCCCCCCCCCAAATCACATGGCCAATTAAAGGGGCATTTTTGAAAATCGTTAAATTCCTTCTTGTGCCACAAATCATTGCTAAAGGCCCATACTAATGCCTGCCTGAGCTACGCACCATTGGTGCTCTTGTTTTTGACATTTAGACTGAGTTTTGTTACTCTGAAGCATTTGTTAATAACATCAAATCACACTAATATAGTTCACAATATTATTAGTTGAGTTGAAGCATAAATAAATACTTGGTGTCATCAGCATACTACTTAGTAGTAGAGTAAGATAGCACATGACCCAAAAAAAAATTGTCAACAGAAGTTTTTTGCCAATTTTCTGGTAGTTGGTAAGGTAGGCTTATCAATATTATCAAAGTTGCACAAAATCAAGTCCCAAAAGTGTTCAAACTATGACATAAACAAAATGGCCGCCATCCCCATTTTGAAAACATAAATCCTCATATCTCATGCAATTAATGAAGCAAAAGGAACAAACAAGTGTAGTTTCCTACTAATTCTAGCATAACAAATTTTAAAAGCAGTTATGAAGTTGAGATATCATCATGACCTCTACAATCCAATATGGCCGCCATCCGCCATGTTGAATACAAATTCTTGATCTCTGGTACCGGATGGGCAAACGGACAATAAGATGTCATTTCCTACTATTTCTAGCATTACAAATCCATTCAAATTGTTTTTATGAAGTTCAGATATCATATTGACCTCTAAAATCCAATATGGCTTCTGGCCATCCACCATGTTTAAAAGTACAAAGATTCTTTTAGTTCTGGTACCACGTGGGCCAAAAGTCAAATAAGGGTTTATTTTTTTATTAATTGTAGGCATAAGAAATACATTAACTTGGTTGCTATAAAGATTTGAGAGCACCTTGATGTCTTAAAATGGCCACTGTCCTGCCTTTAAAAAATGACACCATAATCAATCCTCTTAGTAATTCGAGCAGAATCCCATGATAAAACAGGTGTCATTTTCCAATTTTTTAATTCCGGTGTGAAAGGAGATATGGTCCGGCGGCATGAATTCAATAGTTTTGGGCGTCCATAGACGACAACGGAATAAGCGTGAAACTAATGTTACGTGAGAGTCAACTGAATCGATTACCTATTTTTCACCATTGTTCCCGGCTGTGCGCCCGGAGGACATTTCTTCCTGTCACACGGCCTTAGAATCTATTCGAATTAAAATGGATTTTTAGTGTTCAATTTGTCGACAATTAGTAGCCATATTGGTTTTTTTATCACTATAAATCTATCACATTAAGTTCATTATGTGTAAATTGTGAAATTCTTCCACAGAAAGTACAATTTCACATTATTCACCTCATCACCAAAATATGGCCGAAACTCTTGTTTGCAGTTACGTAGATACCGTATTTCCTCTAATAAACGCGCCGGGGGCGGGGCATTTTTCCAAAGGGTGGCTTTTATTTGAGGGTCATTTGTGTCATTATAATTTACATTAAAAACATCGCAGCACCCTCTGCAGAGCTGTCAACTTTTAAAATTACCTTTCAGTACTTCTCATAAAATCCGTATTTGAGGTCCCCGTTTTGTTTTGTGATTTCAACCTTTTCTTTCGCAAATATGCGCCCAGCGCTGGTGCAAAATATGTAAGATTCGCGGGATGATCGTTGTTAACCTTACCTGGTCCTCCCACTTGATGTTGTCTACTTTGTCCGATCCACTCCAGCGATCATGCAGTGGCAAAAGCAGCTATCACACTAAGGACCCGCACATTACCAAAAACCAATCCATTCATCATTTTGCGCTGTATATATTCCTCTTTAAAACATTGGTTTTCTCTTGCTGATTTCTTTCCTTTCTACCACTAATTTTACTCTTAAATATCACTTTCCATATAGTTGCACAATGGTCTAGCGACCATGTGTATCGCAACAGAGGAAATAATGCCGCCGAAACTACCATTTTGATTGGCTGGTACGACCTGAATTAGTATTTGTTTACAAGAGCTTCCAATCAAACAACAGCTTTTACGATGTAATTACCGACCAAGGTCACAGGATATCGGGTCATTATTTATGTCATGGGTCAAATAGTAGTCTTTTACTGCAGCTGTTATTCAATGCAAGTATAATATTATTACTTTGCTCTCTTAAATCCTATTTTTAGGGGGAATCGGCATTCGTAGCTTCTGTATTTTGACAACTTCAAAACATATTTACAAAATATAGAATATCTCTACTAGTACAAGTTGGCAGCTGAGCCTATATGGCAATGTACCGGTGTCTTCAGAAAATAGGATAAAAAAACAACATGCTTGTCTCCTTTCTAATATATGGCCGCCGCACACAGACGAAAGTCGCTGATATTTTACCCTATATAATAGCTTATAATGTATTCTTGAACAAATATTGGCATTAAAAGATGCAGTTTTTGCAAATTACACTTACAAAAGGGTATCTGTGCTCTAATTTAGCCAGTGGACTTGTTCGGTTGTGGACAAACTTGGGTGAGTCAGGCCGACCTTACGGGTAATGCAAAAATGGCGGGCGTTTATTTGAGGGTTTTTATTTTTCATGAATAAGTAGTGGGGGGCGTTTCATAGGAGGGGGGCGTTATTAGAGTATCACGGTAGATTGACTTCACTTAAATTACTATTTCGTCTCAAGTTCATCATTCTCATGAGATGAGATGGTTTTAACCCAGTTTTTGGCATGAATGTCCACAAGCTGTGTGAAAAACCTTTTTTTGAAAGGTAGCGTAATGTTCCGGATACGTGATTGTTGAATCATTGAACAGGGACACCATGGAGTTGCATCCTGGATTTCTTTCGGACTCAGGTTCGATATGTAAAACACAATACATGTTATCACGGAATAAGCGCTTCAGGAGATTGATATATTACACATGTCTTGTGTTCTTTTCCAGTTTGGGTTGTTAATTATGCCATGGCAACTGTGTTTTTTGCTATATACAACCATCTGCATTTCCTTTTTCCAGCAATAATTGGTCGATTTGATATTTCTACCTTATTTGCGATCCTAGTTTTGCGACATTATGTGTGCTTTTTTTGTATTTGGTTCACCGGTGTATATATGGGAAGTCAACGGATGATTTGCCATAATGGTCACTGGAAAAGATGCATATCATCAGCATTTCAATATACGTGGTTCTTTATGTCCGTTCCAAGCGTGTAAAGAGAACTTCACAAAAAAAATAGTGGATCAGTCTTTGGCACTGTTCTCAGGCTGCAGCCTCTGACGAGGACACAAGTTCGTAAATGGACAATCAGAAATGGTGCTTTATCTGGCTGAACATAAAACATGCTGGCCTAAAAAATGGCTGGCGGATATGGGTTTGACAGTTCATGACAAAACACCGTATCTAAAGACAAGTTCGCCAGATGGGATACTGAAACAGGACATATTTGAAATAAACGGAGCTTGGTATCGGTACTTTACACCAGCTTCTCCCCCGAGTTAGATGCCCACAGGGTCTTGAATAGAGTTTCTGTTTGTAGCTATAATTAGAAAAGGAGCTGTTTTCCATTTGTTTGAATGTATCTTTGCCTACTTGGACCAGATCTTGTCCATTGACATCCTCAACAGTATTTATCCCTTTGCAAAGGGCAATTTTTTTCCTGTGAGCAAGAATGCTGTTAAACTTGGCTTGCCAAGCTTTGGCAAGTCATTCTGGTCTCTTTCCATGTGTGAAAGTTATAAGATGATTATGCATCTTTCACCAGCGGACATACCAAAGCAGTCATTGTCTTCAATAGATACACTGGTGAACTAAACACACAAGGACAACACACATGAAACATCGCAATACTAGGATCACAAAAAACTGGATAGACAGCAAATGCAACCAAAATGTGCTGGGGAAAAAAGTCATTCTCTCAAATGACTGGAAACGGCTCTCATTAAACTAATTGCGGACGAATGCCAACCAGAGAGACTGCCACGTATCTATGCAGAAGGAGATTCAGATATAGCCAAAAGGCAGTCCCCATGGCATAATTTAAGTAAAAAAAACTATTATTGGACGAAAGACACAGATCTATTGATACTTCATTCCATTATGCCAAGAGACGGCTGTAATGAACTTGTACTTTCGGTCTGGCAGCGAGAAGAACAAACATAGTGTATGATTTTTAAAAGCTTTCTGAATCGATTATTCAGTGATAACATTACGCTAATCTGCGGTTTGCCCATGCACTTTTCAGGTGCTATACTTACTTCTAATATGGTGTGGCAAGAGTCTATTTTCCTCAAAGTAAAAAAAATTCATGGTGACCATGTGCTCCGAGCTTGTTCCAGAGTACTTTGTACTCTCAATAGGAGTCCTGAATCGAAAGCAAGTGAGGTTGAAATCAACTGTTGGTCCACCCTGCTCAATGGTCAGCAATCTAGTTCTTTTTTATGGTGTAAAGGGACTACCAGGGATAACAGTAGAAACTAACATCCGGAAGAACACAACTGATGGGTTGGTTCCCGAGTGATTAGCAGTATTAAAGGTCCCAGGAAATGTGAAAATGGAATTGATGTGGTTTGTTTTTTTTTTTTTTTTTTTTTGTCAAGCCTAATACAGGAGGGGCCAGAAGCATTCAATATTTGGTGATGATATCATTAGTGAAACACTTGATTTTTCAGAGGAGTATATAGACAAATTCAAGGGATGGTGTGAATATATTCATTCGGCACGGACTGAAGCATAGTTTCACTAATGATGTCAATGGTAGTGTATTCTTTTTTGCTGGGCCCTGTTATTGGAATGGAATGCCCCGTAAAGATTTGGACTAGGGTTATATCTCATTTCCTGGGACCTTTAAACCTCTTTTTTGCCGGCGATGATTATGTTAGCTAAGCAGAATGTACTCAGGAGGGCATTCCAGATGGGCAGTTGAAGGAATAAATGATTCCTGATGGGGGGCTGACATGTTTAGAGATTGGGGGTCTCAACTGCGAGGGTCACAAGATCGTCGACCGCCCTAGACGATGGTCTAAACTCTTGATTTTTAGACATCAGTTTGCAAAGTTAGTTGCGGAGCCTCCTCATAGAACGCAGTGGAAAAGTGTAGTTTGTTCTAACTGCTCTTCGCCTGAAAGATGTTCTACCAAAAAACTCCGCTGCAAAACTCCACTCTTGAGAATCGAATTACAGCTCATGCAGTTGATGTGCAAGACTGATGGTCAAAAATTCAACATGACTCGGGCTGGATAGTAAGTCCTGCACCAGAGTGCCACTGGAAATGATCTCATGCAATTGTTTCTTCAGGATGCACACAATCTGAAGAAAGCATGGAACTGCCACCAAGATTGTGGATATTCACGTGAAAACATGGATCAAGAACGTCTCAATGATGAACTGAAGAAATACATAGTATATAGTATGGCGATTCGTCTGTTGCAAACAATTTTCTCTGCCACATTTTGTTGATGGATGTGAATACTGTGAAACTGTACTTTCTGTTACCTGAACTTGAAGAATACACATTATACTGTAAAACACCAATTTGAAAATGGTGAATCGATGTATTTATAGCCGATAAAAGTCAAAACATGGCTACGGAATTTTGGACAAAATAGGCCACTAAAAATAAACTTAAAAAAACCATCTTAATGTATTCGTATACCTAAATTAATAAAAGTAAACCTTATTTTCCATTTTTGCCCATCTGATATCAGAGATGAAAGATTCATACTTTTCAAAAGGGCAGCATATTGGATTTAGAGGCCGGCCAAGGTGCTACTATCAACTTAAAAAACCCATTTTAATGGATTGTTATGCTAGAATTAGTAGGAAATGATATCTTGTTTGTCATTTTGGCCTCCGGCGCAGAGATACAAGAATTTTTACTTTTCAACATGGCGGATGGAGGCCTATGGATTTTGAGGTAAGGGGAGATCTCAACTTCATAAAACCCATTATAAGGCTTTGGTTATGCTAGAATTAGGTAGGAAATGGACATCCTGTTGTCCTCTGTTAGCTCATTTATTGCCAGAGATATGAGGATTATGTTTTTCAAAATGGCAGATGGCGGCATTTGTTTATGTCAAGTTTGAACACTTTCTGGGACGTCGATTTTGTGCAACTTTGGAATGATTAAACTGACCTTATATACCAAGAAAATGCCAAGAAACTTTCTGTTGCAATTTTTTGGGGTTACTGTGGGTACATATCATATATTGATCCTACTATACTTACAATGAGAGACATAATTTGGTAGATAATTAAGATATACAAGAAAGCAAGGGGGGCCATTCAATAGAGGCCCTGTTGTGGCATTCTGCAAACAAGTCAGCACAATCGAAAGTTGCAATTAACAGAAGTTACTTGTGTAAGACCTGGTAAGATAACTATTAAAACATGCAATACAATATTTACTAACACCCACATGGTTTAGTTATTAGGAAAATACTATGATTTACGGTTTGTCAAATGCCTTCTTTAAATCACATGCATAATCCAACCATAGTACCTATCAATTTCATCATACCAGTCTTCAGTTATATTAACTAGCGCTGACGTAAGTAGTAGAGTGGAGATGACGGAAACCAGATTGATTGATATTAATTAGACCATTATCATTAAATGTTTAATAGTGATCAAAAACTGCCCTTCAATAATTTTAGAATCACAACAAGAATAGAAATGCTATAATTGCTAGGAATACTAGGGCCCCAGCTTGAAGACCGGAATTTATTTAAGCTTTTTTTTTTCCAGCATGCTGGAAACTTAGACGTAGTAAAAGAATGTGATTAAGCAATTGATTCTAATTGGAAGTGATATAGGGCAGCTAAGTTAAGTAGCTTGGCTGGATATTATCTAGTCCTGTGCTTTTCTTTCAGACATTTTAAGAAGTGTTTGAAGGACCATACTCTAAGTTTACAGGACAAAATCAAATGTAGGCCCAGCATAATTAGAATTACTAGCAATTCATTAATTAACAAAAGTCTGTATCACTGGATTTGATCAGCTACAATATTGGAACAAAATTGTTGGAACACTTGAACGATTTTCGGGAGGAAAAAACTGTTCCCCCGGCCTCCCCCAATCCCTGTTTGATTGGGGGGGTATCATCCTCAGGCAGTCTTTTGCAAACTTCCCCAACATTGATTGATGGGGGTCGGGGAAGGGTTAAGTGGAAGTGGAGGTCTGGGTGGCTTGCAATTGAGTGATAGTGGGGATTTGTGGCTAGTAACTCTGTCCCGGTTCGTGGTGAGCATTGTAGCAATTGTGGTGGGTGTTCCAAACTAATTTTTTCCCAGATTGTCTGAGCGAATATAATTGCTAAAAACATCAGATATTTTACGTTTTTTTAGCCATAACTTTCTTTCTTGGAGGTAACGCGACCAAATTCACAACAACTTAAAGACAAGAATATATTCTTCAATCAGAGAGAAAGAATGAAATGAAAAGGTTGTGTAGATTTAGGGAATGGTCACTAAATATCAATTGATGGCAAGCATTTTGCATAATTTTGGGCCTCCTAATAAGGAAAAACGACAGAAAAAAGTCATCTAAATTCACGTTTTGGGGACTTATTTAAAACCTAAACAAGATATAGAAGCAATTTTTCGGAATATTAAGCAATACAATTATAAGTATACTCACATAAACTCTTTGAAAATTACTGCAATAAGGGAAATGGTCAAATACTTATGTCTTGCGAAGATACAAGAACACACAAACTCTCAAATATACAAAACAAATAGTAAAGTAGTATTCATTAATATTGTTAAAGACTGTCTCCAACTCATTAAAGGAGCAGGGAAATGTGTTAGTATGAAGTAAATATGAGGGCGTTTTTTTAATATTTCAATTAAAGTAAAATTGACAGATATAAACACAGTGTTCAGCCTGTTGATTCATTTGAAATAGGCCTACTAATCCATTTTATCACGGAATGCCAAACACCAAAGTAAATTAACAAATAGAGGTCAAATAAACTATGCCTAAGATGATTGTACAACTTAAAAAAAATTATTATCAATCGTACTAACTAAAAAAATAAAGATCCAACGGATTCGAACCTTCAACATTACTCTCTTGAGTCTCTCTCCTATACAACTGCACTAACTAGAGACCTGCTCGAAGAAACATGGCTGTTGGGTGATTTTTATCCTCTGCCCAAATTGAAGTGTGAAGTAATCAATATTCTCTACACAGTCTCCCAATTAAATTACTTAAAAAGACTTGTCTTCTTCATCATGAACCGTACTTTGCATCTGTGTAAGAGACAATCTTTGTGTTGCGTCTTCATTTCGCTCGCGGCTTGACGCGCTTGACTGCGACTAATACTGTATATACGCATTTCGACATTAAGTCGCGCTGATATTGTATATATATCACTATGGTTTTATTCCGATCTCAGACTGAGAAAAATAAACAAACAACAAAAACAAAGATCCAAAGTAAATACCACGTGGGATACTTCAAAAGTGTGTGGGATGGAGACTCATACAATAAGGAACGCAATAATCTGGTCTTTTCTTTGTCGGATTCAGATTTTGAATTATCAACTTAGAAATGCCCATTTGCACAATATACAGATAAAAAAGCGAATGGCGGGGCGGGGGGGGCATGTATCATAATCAAAGAACAACGTATACCGGAAAATACGCACTCTGACAATAATTCTCGCTCTTCGGGATACACGTGTCATCCCACATACTAAATTGACAGGTGCTTGTTGTCGACCTCTGACGCTTTAGGGTATGAGGTTTACAGTGTAATTCAGTCCCGGCTTGTCACAACGCTAACACCATAGAGGACACAGATGAAGAACGATTTACAGTCGAAAATAACAAGTATAATAGTATACAATTCTGTTTTTCGGATGGTGTAAAGCGTGTTAAATTTGTCCTAACGTTAAACTAGTATTCTGAAATGCCATTATGATAAAACGCTTGTCAAATGTCATCCCTAGTAAATGAAACATTGTTGGAAATGAAGAGAAAAAAAAGGAGAAAAAAGACATTTTTGTGGACTGTAAATCGGTGTCTGTAAACTCGCAAACACACCATCAATGAGTATGGTACGGGAAGTCATTGCCTTTGTTTCTGTCATGAACAAGTATACTTACTTAAATCAGTCAGTAGGGCGACAGACTTCTACACTAAAAACACAGGTTCAAGTCCCACAATTGGTATCACTATTCAATTTCTGTATCGCTTTGCGACTCTGTATCACACCCTATTCTTCTACTCCCTCGGGGAAATGACCTTCGTCCCCCCACCAGAGCGACTTCAACATTTCTTATCCCATAGCGCAGGGTCCCCCCTCCCCGACCTTTTAGTCCATCCACGCCATTTTCCTGATAGACGTCTTACCACACCTCATAGTTAACCATACCACTCCTCCTTACCTACCTCCACTCCACAGCGTCTCATACCTAATACAATCCACAGTTATCCCACACCGCCGGGGTGCCAAAGTATTCACCCCCAACCCCCAGATCAGGGGTCCGTCCAAGACTAGACCCATTCTCACTCTCTCCGTACACAATACAGACAATTCCAGCACGCTAAGTTAGAATACCAATATCATAAACCTCACATTTTCCTCGTTACTGAGGCCCCCCTCCTCTTCCAACCTACGACCTCCCTTACAGGGCCTCACACCCTTCCCTTCACGCATTAAACTCCATCAAACTAAACCTAAGAATTCAGCCAGGGGGCCACCTAATCCCATACCCATACCTCACCTCTCTTACTCTTTAGATTTTTTTTTCCGTATACGCTTTGCTGGTCAGTTTTTGGTACAATAACCTCCCATACCATAAGAGTCCTCTCACACTGCCCAAACCACCGCTAAAGCGAAGCCAACACTCTCTCAATGGGGCCGTCTCTTCCCTAGGGCCCTTTTAACCTACCCCCATTGGCCTTTCGGTACCCACCCCTACCCATCTCGAACAACTTCCTCACCCTTACCCTTAGGGTATCCACGGTCTCTAAGTGCAGGATATATGTTATAGAAAGCTTCGAAAGCGGCCTATATATCAGAACATTATAATACGCAAGAAACTATTTTGAATACGAAACTTTATTTCTATTTTTTATTGTATTTTTTTAGATGGATAAGATCCAATTAAGGTTATATTTTGATATATACATTATATAATTATGCAGGAGTTAGTCGGTCAACCTGCACTCACCTGTGCTATGTCCATCACTGCCAATTGATATTTGGTCCTCTGTCGAAATGAATGCAGCAGCCTTGGGGGTTAAATTTATGTTACGTTTTTTAGCACAAATTGGATTTAAAAAAAAACAGGGATTTTTTAAATATTGAACATTTAACTCTGTCAACTTAAGTTACTATATAATAATAGTACAAGATAGAACCCCCAAAAGCAATGGTCAATTATACATGTAATAACCGTTAATTAGGATGGCATACACTGAACCGCACCAATCACAAGTTAATGCAAACAAAGGGGTTATTGGTGACCGGTCCCAAAACTTTTATTTGAGACGTTTATTCTTCTGGACGCTTGAGAGTACTATTGATAAAAGTTTTGTTTGAACAATATTTTGACAGCCATTCTATTTTTAAACGATATTAAAGGAAAGGCACTAAAGTGATCGTGATATAGTTCGATCTTGGGTAGTATTTCAGTTAATGCGTTCACCTGACCTCAACGTAAGAGTAATATTGAACAGTCCCTAGAGCCGGGTTTATTGTCATTGAAATTTCTCCACATGTGGATAATCATTATAAGATAATGTTGTACTGAAAATTTGGTGTCTTATATCTGCTTAGTTTTGAAAAATGATAGCTGAAAATGTGAAATTAGATACAATTTTTTCGAAATGACTCAGACAATCATTGGAAAAATTGTTGGAAAACTTGAACGATTTTCGGAAAAAAATGTTCCCAGCCCCCCCAATCAAGGTTGATTGGGTATCATCATCAGCAGTCTTGCAAAACTTCCCCCAACATTGATGGATGGGGGTCGGGGTGGGAAGGGTAAGTTGGAAGTGGAAGGTCGGGGCTTTCATTGGTGATAGTGGGGGATTTGTATGCTCTTAACTCTGTCCCGGATGAGCCAATGTAGGCAAATGTGGTGGGTTTGCTTCCAACTAATTTTCCAAGATTGAGCTCGGCCAATTTTAGCAAATAATTATTTAGTTCATGACAATATCTTTAGATTCAGTAAGTGGACCACTTGAAGTGTTTATAACAGTTATTTTAGCATTTGTATTTTAGATATACGGGACCCAGAGGTCATTGTACATGAACACAGCGTTAGATCACCATATACATTCTATGGGGATATCAGCAACAGTATCTTGTGCAGGAAACAATGAAGACATCGAGACACCAGGCTGGTTCTTTTCAGAATAGTTCTTGGATGATGTATCTTGCAATATATATGAAGTAGAGGGGTGGTGATTGTCATATGTCACAGAATTTTCAGGGGACCAATACATGTCAAATTCCAAAAATTAGGATTTTTCAAATAGCTATTATAAAACCTAATGTAAATTATTGTACATGGTAGAAAGTCTGCAGTGTGACTGGTTAACAAGAAAACGGACATTAAAATATGTTACCATAGTTCTGACCCCCCCAAACTTGTTCCCACATGAAAGATATGCATTTTCTACACCCAAATTACTTTAAAAGTAAAGGAGCTATCACATTTTTGATGCCAGGATTTTGATTCTACATCAAAAAATTCCCCAGCGTTAGTGATTTTCAGAGTTGGGAAGGGTTCACATTTACAAGTTTATGGCCCTCTCAAAATGTCTTTTGCATCACCACGATGTGTGATGGTGACCCCCTAAATTTCTGATGCTCCTGCGGGGGAAAACGAAAGGCGGTTTATGACGCTCAAAATTCAGGATTTTCATTTCTTCATCAGTATCTATCATCACACAAAAAAAGAAAAAAATCCATGCCATGCTGCGGTGCACATTTTTTTTTTTGTTTTTTTTTTTTCTTCGATTGTTGGACATGGAAAGCCCAGTAGGGGACGTTAGGTATTGGAATTATCAATTAGCATGCCATTTGTTTGTGTACCTCTAAGTGGTTTCACTTCATGCCAGCTCAACACCACACCTCTGGAGTAAGCCACAGCATCCTGGATTTTGCTCTCGTTTATTGTTTTTTGACATCAGTGTTGTTGCATTCATAACCTAAGTTAAATCGGCCATCACTTTTGAACTGAACATGCTTTGTGAAGGGGTAAAAAGCAAATGATAGAGCAAAAACTGCTTTTTTTGTTAGTAGACCTTTAAAAAATGTCCTTTTCCAAAACCTTCAAGGTCTAGTGTTACCTTACGCTATAGCTCTCTATTATGTTTGAATCAGTAGTTGCGTTTATAACCGAAGTTAAATCAGCCATAACTTTGAACCGAAATGCTATGTGGATGGGTTTGTAAAAAGCAAATGATAGAGCAAAAACTGCCTTGTTTTTGTAGACCTTTTAAAAACTTGGCACTGCCCTTTTAAACCACTCAAGGTTGTAGTAGGGTTCCTTAAGGCACTATCAGTTGATGTTTCAGGAATCAAAAAAAAAATCATCAGAAATCAGATTGCAGGTCTAAAACAAGTTACCGGATCCTAACATACCATGCAAAGATTAAGACAAGAAAAACTTTAAAGGGGGGATGCCCGATTTAAGGATATGAAGTTTTCATTCTTGAAGTAGATTGGCCTTCACCCAAAAACCCCACCCTGTAAAGTTTCGCGCTGATAATTCAAATGCGTTTTCATGTTGAGAGAGAAAACGTGATTTCGAAGCCCCATAGAGTATATGTAAAATACTATTGGTCGACCAAATTGGGGTACATTTCGCTCATTACTTCCAAACCAAAACATCCTTTGATCCTAAGATTTCACAGAGTAAATGAGGAGAAAAAATAGTAGCTTTCTTCTGATATCAAAATGTTGACCACTTCCTGTTTGTACGGTTAAAATCTGGGCTTCTGGGGACGGAAAACTGAGGCGAAACGAGTACGAACTACACACAACGAACCCGAAACAAACGACCGACGAGGCTAAAAACGAACACGCAGAAAAGACGCCAATATATACAATTTAGAGAACAAGAAAGCAGCTACAGAAGGATAAGAAGCGTAACAAAACAAAATTACAAGCGAAACAAAAGAAACCGGAAAGAAAACCAAGGAATAAAAAGTAGAGAAAAAAAGAAGACGACTAAAAACAAAAAACTGAAGACAGCAAACAGAACGAAACCGGACGACGAAGGGGAAAAATGATAACGAACGCAAGAACCCCCAAAGAACGACGAAAGGACAGAACGAAAAAAGATACACAGGCCAAAAGACACCTACCCAGCCCTCATCACCTAAGACTCAAGGCAGGACTAAGAAGTACTAGGCCTCCCACAAAAAACGTAACATATCTACAAAAGAGATCCATGAAAACCTAAAGCAGCCAACACACCCAAATCGTATGTCCGGTCACCCAAACCAAACAGTATCCAACAAAGCGAGGAGAGTACTCAAGAAAGGCCATAATCCATTAACTAAGAACCACATAGCATAGAAAGAATAAGTACAGGCCGCAGCGCACGGAGGATACAGCGCTCGAGACTAAACTCACAATACAGAAGAGGCAGAAGGACTAACTCGAATCACATAGGCAAACCAAAGAAGAAAATAAGACGGTGAAGAGCTGTAAACACAAAACACAAACCAAACACACCACCAACATCACTCCATACCAAGTTTTCAAAAGAGAAAACATAACACCCGACACACTCGAATAAACTTCCCTTTAAAACAAACCACGAGCAACTAAAAGAAACCAGCAGCAGCAAAGAGAACTACACTTAAGACCAAAAACCAAATAAAAAAGCCATAATGATCCCAAAAGTGGACAAAACAGAAGACAGCAATCAAAAACAACCAGTTGGCCAAAGCAAAACAACACACGGAAGCAAGCAAAAAACCCAAACACTGTATGAAAAACACCAGACAGAGAGGAGCCACAACAAGAATAGATTCAAATACCTGGAATAGCTCACGATTTAACAGGGCAAAGATAGAGACGCCATCATATAGGACCAAAGACAAGACCACTATAAGAAACACAGGCTTAAACATCAAGCAACACGACCGAAAAATCTGAAAAAAAAATATACAGACAGAAAAAAGACAATAACAAGCACAAAAAACAGAAAAAAAAACAGTACACAAAGATAGGAAAAAAAAACACACAAAAAACAGACTTAACATATCAAAAAAGAAAAAGGAAAGACATAAGAAAGAAAACATAACAGTAAAAGAAAATGAATAAGCACAAAGACAGAGCACAAACATAGCAAACAGAATAGAAAGAAGAGAACGAAGGTACTAAGAGAAGAAAAAAAATAAGCGGAAAAAAAAGAACAGAAAGAAGAAAAAAAGGAGCAGGAAGAAAAGTGACTTTCAGTAAAGAAGAAACAATTACCTCGAACAACTTGAAATGACAACTTAAAGAACGCGAATGTTTTCACTACACGCGAGAACCACGCAACCCCCCCCCGGGGAAACGACGACACATAAGAAAAAAGAATCAAAAATAAAAACGAAAGAATAGAGTAAAGAGGGATAAAAGTAAAAACTCTCGCGAATAAAATTTCGAAACGAAAACCGCACGACGGGAACGACGAAAAAAAACGGAAACGAAACACAAAAGGAAAACGACGAACCGGGTGCGAGGCTATTAGCGATCGGGCAATTGACCATCTAATAAGGACAAAAATTGGAATTTTGTCATTTACTGTCTGTACGGACACTACTATAAGCACATAATTGGATGGAGATTCAGATCTTGGAACCTGCCGTTTTCTTAAAATCTTCAGTTGGAAAAAAGATTAAAGAGCACAGCACATTTCACAAAATATGAAATTCTTCAATTTGCTCTCAAATGATAGTCTAGGCTATTGGAATAATAGAGATACATTTTACACATAAAAATAACATTACTCTGAAACAAGATAGCGGACGTTAATAAGAGGTTTAAAAGACATCCAGGTAATTTGTAGGCTAACTTTTAAGTTTTCATACTTTAATCAACAAATGTGTTATATACATGACTATCATAGTGGACTCATTGATATTAAAACCACTAAGGTCACAGACCGGTCAACAGGTGATGCCGTGGGGAACATGCATCGGCGTGTTTCTTGTGTTAAACACCATTTCTGCGTGTGCGGAATTAATGTCGCCGGCGACATTAAATTATTAAAAGTTTTGTTACCATAGGAAGCGATGATTTGGTCTCAATCATGTCAGGTGAGGGCTAATGTATATAAAAGCTTGACAACCATGCAAGAAGATCAATTTTGAAAAATCTTGAGGGGAGCACTATTTTTCAAATGTGCCAGTGCCTTAGATAATTTACAGACTTAGCCTTCACTTTTAAGCACTAATCTGCAATTTCAAATGTCTGACTCTTTGGGATAATCCACTGTAGTGTCTTTAAGCGTAGCTCTCTTCAGCAGTAACCCACCCTTCTTACCATGGTGCTGATTTGCTCATTGTAACCAGGACAGTTAGGATTCGTAGGGTCAAACTTAAGTGACATAAGGCAGCTTTTGTAGATACAAACATTCTGGTTTATTTAGCCTCACCATAAACATTGACTAATAATTACCGACACTTCAGTGGTAAAAAATTCAATAAATTTTTTTTATGTTTTACTCATTTTATTGAACTTGTATGTCCCTCAATCTAGACACACTTGACATGTTGCCCTGGTGGGGTTGAGAGAAAGATTTCAGTAGCTTCCACAATGCATTGATGTACAATGGAGGTTTTTGTACAGGTACTGAGGTGGGTCGTGAGTGATGAAACATGGCTAAATTGACCGTATTGATCACAAACTTGCATTTTAAAAGTGTTTCATCTCTAACGATTCACATGACTACCTGTACAAAAAACTTCAAGGAAGCAATGCATTGTGGGAAGCTTACTGATATCTTCTTGGGGGTTGAGTAGCATATCCCTCCATGCTTCACCACCCGACCTGCCCACTGGGGTTTTGAGTCGCAGACTGCAACATGAGTCATTTGCAAATTCTGTTACGGCTCTGCCAAATATTGTAGGAAAAAAAATAATTCTGTCTCTGATTGAGAGGTGAAGTTGAAGAGGACAGCCAGAAATCACCAGAAGGTGCCAAATTTGGGCAATTTTTGTTCTATTCTGCGTTTGTCTTGAAGGCAAGGTGTCTGCAGGATTTGCCTTTGTGATACTTAAATGACCGGTATGTATCTTTAGTTGTGGTTTGGGGAATTTTTTTCTTGATCACTGACAGAGATCTGTGGATATTGGAGGTATTAAACAAAATGAAAACTTGGGACAAAGGGTTTTTTTTCTTGTTAATAATTTGAACTTTGATCTGAAAAAAGTTGACACGCTATAGGATCTGATACAAACATTTCTGTGCTTTTGAAACAGGTTTAAAAATGAGCACAACAAAAGGGGGAGTGAGTGACGCATTTGTAAGGATGTTTAAAAAAAATTTTAGCATCCCTGTCACCCAAAGACCATAATTTTTTTTTACAGTGTACCCAAAACACCTCCCCCCCCCCGACCTCGTATTCATTTGTACTCCCACTGCCCCATATTACAAACCCATAATAGAATTCTGTTTAAAGGAACTATCAGTGATCACCCGAAAGTGCTCAAATCTTGAATTGCCGGAATTAGCTTTCAAGTGAAAAACATAAATCTGTAAAATTTCGAAGTTATTTTTGGAACTGTAAAATGAAGAAAGGAAAAAAAAGGGATCGTAAGTGTCGGTACGGACAATTCTGAATAAATGTGCGATTTTGTGCGTATTCGGCTGCTTTGGGCCTATCATTGTAGGGATGTTAGGAGACCTATTCTTGTTACAGATATGCACAAATCTGGTACTGTTGGGAAGCAATTAATAAGTGGAAATTTTGTTATTTGCATTTTGATATTTTCTATTCAAATGTAAAGAGTGAATCAATGATTATACCATGTTATGAGTCGAGTAAGTAAAGAAAAAGGGAAATGGGTCAAGTTAAATGTAATAATGCAATTTGAGAAAATGCAAGATACGAACATTAAACTACAAAAGTGATGCTGATGACTTAACAACCTAATGTGACCCAAAAAATAGGATAACTTCTGTCATAAGCTTATTTTGCAAAACAGCTCTCACTCTCGCTAACGGAGAATGAAAAATTTGTGTTGTGATTGTTTTTTTTCAATATTCATTTAAAGACAATATCAATGATTCATCGGAAAGAGTCACAATATTTGAAATTGAAGAATATGTCTGTAGAATTCTCTAAGTACTTTTTCCAATTGAAGAATTGACAGAAAAAGGAAGGGAAAAACGGCAGTGTTCAAAGATACGAACCTCCATGCAAGTTACGTGTTGTAGTAGTGTCTGTACGGACAGTAAAGACTAAAAATATCCGATTTTGTCCTTATTAGATTGCTTCTAGACTTACAATTTGCCAGGGTATTGTTAGGGACACCTGTACTGTTACAACATGCAAAAATATGATTTTGTGATTTCTTGGTTTTCTGATTAGCAAATCACTGATAGTGCCTTTTAAAGGGGCATTTATAATCTATAGCCGGTCTCCAAACTGAATAACGCAATGAAACTTTGGGCAGCAGGATATGGACATAGCAATCCATACACTATTTGGACAAGTGGAAAGTGATATGTGCAGGCAGTTACTCGTTCAGTGGTTCTATTGGACAATTTCCAGTTTAACCGACAAAGGGATTAAATGGCATCACTAGAAACAGATGTTCACCGGCCATTATCCTTCTTTTGGAGGAAATGCCAGAAAAATTATACGGTTATGCCAATAGAATACACCCTGTTCCGGTAGAGTACACCACGGCGAGAAACTGGAATTGGCGAAACATGGCGTCATCCAATTGTAATCGTAGTGATTGATTTGTCTGCTGTGTTCCCACGAGTTCTATTTTACGTCCAGTGAGTTTCATTGCACGGAAAAAAGTGTGTCATTAGGGGTATTCCCCAGTGTATTGACATTTGCTATTAAGTAAGTGGTCGTAGTAAACCCAGAAGTGCAACATAATTGCCAATCAATGGTTTAAACCAATTAGAGTAACCTTCAACACCACATGGCAGTGAGATCAGCCACTTACAAATGCAATGGACTTGAGTATAAAATTACAGGTTCTAGTGGTACTTTACGTACTTTTTAATATGTAGCCAACCACCACATACATTTCTCAAAAATCACTGGTATCTTTATAATACCAGGTGACTAATAGACAACAGTTATGGATCTATTTTACCAGTATGTGTGCTTGAAAACAACTTGGTCATTTTCTTTCCTAAGTTCTTGTGTTTCATATTTGTTGTAAGGGATATAGAATTTTAAAAATGTTTATGTTTCAACGAGATACGATAATCCCTTCAAACGCTTTTAGTATTTTGTAAGTAAGATTATGACGGACAAATAATACTTCATCAGAAAAACTATGGTAATTACTATGCAATTTACTTACTGGAACAAAATGTTTGTTAACAACGGACATTGAGATTACAACCTATTTTGGTTATTAATGATTCTCGTTTAGGCTATCTCAAATTCAATCTTACATTGATAATTTAATCGTTAAAACATACAAAGAAAGAAAAAATACAAACATAGACCTACTGCAGGGTTTCCAATTCCTCACGACCCTCTTTTAAATGATTATTCCCGAGGCGGGCGACCCGATACTTTACAACCGCCCCGACACAGTACAGCCCCAAGCTTGGGTTAAAATGGTTTTCAGTATTGGCCGGATATATCAAAATATGTTCTTCACATAGGACGTTTTAAACGACAAGATATGGACTGGGTGTAAGGCTTGCGTTTCCAAACCCACGGGGCATTCAGATGACAGAGAACTGGGAAACATGGGTGGTTATTTGGGTAAGAGCACAGCCACATTGCCCTAAAACTAGACGGTTTGCAATTGACATCATTTGCAAAACTGTCCAAAAAATGGGGTCCTTGGGCGGGATTTTTTCAATGTTTTCTAAAAAAAAGAGGCGCATTTGGATAAAGATTTTCAACATGTTTTTCCCCAAAATAGAGTCTTTGGATGACAGTGTTAAAATCTTATTTTTGTTAAAAAAACACTATGGGGTCTCGCGGGGGATATCCTTTCCAAAAACATATGGGGCTCTTTGGGTGACACAAATTGCCTGAAACAACGGGCGTCTTAACAGGACGTGCAGAGGCATCATTCCCAAGATTGGGCTCGACCCCCACCCCTTGACCAGGAGCATCTTTTATTGGGGGGCACCTTTTGAAACTTTTTAATGAACTGAGATCGATTTTAAAGTAAGCTTCGTGATTCCTTTTCTCATTTGCTCGTGCCCCCTTTTTGTGAAACGCTGACCTACTTGAAACTGTACATTTATGCCAACCCAATGTCACACAAGTTTAAGTGTGATTCATTTTGTTTCTAAGGGGGCTGAACATAAGCTGACTTGTGATCTTTTATCTTTGATGACGCTAGCAACCCTAAGGTGTTCTAACAAGGCAAAAGAATTAAAAGAAAGTTCTTTATGCAACTTTGCATGCTGCATGCTGGCGTGCTTCCAAAATAATGCCAAAAGAAATGGCCCATTATAGTACTACTACCACTTGAGCCGGAAGTGTCCATAGAACTTTGAAAAGTGTTAAAAAGGCAAACATTTGGAAGAAACAGAAAGGAAGGTGTAAACCGCAGAGACCCGGTCGTAACACTTTGTATTTTTGTCTCCGTTAATTATCGAGCCCCGGTAGTCGGGCTCCACTCACTTAGGCCTGCAAAATGCTAATAATTATCCATGATTAATATTTTGTTCTGTGCATTTTCGATGGAGTGGAGGTTGTATTCGGGACTGGTAGCAGTCCCCCTGATGAGGATAAAATTTCTGTTGATTCAAACATCATGTTACTTGGACTACATTAGTTCCAAGGATAGTAATGGATGGTGTACTTATTGGGATTGCAGGAATGTGATTCCACAACTCGCATATAAATATCAGCCCACTCCTAACTTAGACTGAATGTTTGCACGGGGAGGGGGGATCCCCTAGGCGGACTATAGCATATAGAACTTTGACCTATAACAAATTAGGTAAAATTATTTAAAACGTGTACCTGTACCCGTGTTATTCGAATTTTAAAATTATCAAACCGCCATACCTTTTAAAATCTGTTTTTTAAAAGTTTGGTTAAGTTAGGTTATCTTTTAAAATTACTATGACGATCTGTGCTTGATATAACCTGCACTATTTTACATTTCTGTCACCTATGAATGTAGTGTACTAACAGTGTTAGATACCTCTGAACCCACAGGTCAAACCTTTTCTTTTACTAGGTAGGATTTCCTATAAGAGCCAATAGCACAGTGATACATATTAGAAGTTATAAGAAAAACAGAATGTGAACTAACCACTACTACGCAGTGGTCAAGTTAAAAGAAAAAACAAATAGTAAGAGAGCACGAAAAACACACTAGGTAATTGTCATTCTAACCTTTAACGGGACCGAAATTGGTATTTTAGCACTTAACAAACACAAATGGCTACATGTATAAAGAACTCCCCAAGGTTTATATTGCTGGATTTTTCCCTCTGTAAACAAAAAAAGTAAACAAACGTAAAAATAAAATAATAATGAAATTATTGCACTGGCATACAAAGAAAGGTCCATGACAAATTCAACCATGATTGCAATTTTTCTCTGCCATTTATTTTGATGATGATGTAAGTTACTTTGAAATTGTTCGTGGTTGTTTTGTATTGATGAAAAAAAAGGTCGGCGCTACTTCCCCTCCCCGTTCTTCACATATCCCAGCAGAACCATATTGCTCCCCAAGTGTTTTAGGTTACAATAACTTCATTGCATTACATTGCATTGCATCCCCCAGAAAGAAACAATTTTCACTTTTAAGACGTACATGCCAAAAAAATTCAATGGGAATAAATACATGAATATTGAACATGACTGATATTTTTCTCTCTTGCAACTACACTAACCAAGATTCCGAGAAACAAGGACACCCTTAGACTATATTCTGTGCTGAATTATTCTATGAAATAAAACAAAACCACTCAACAACCCCAATAAAAGGTTGTATACTTCCAGATATATTCCCCATCTCATAAGTAGCAAGGTAATCATTAATGATAATCAATTGGCAGTGACAGCTGTAGCTTGATGGAACTCCTTTAACCTTCCTTGATACTCAGCATGGATAATTATCTGTTTACTTTGGTAATTGGAGAACTTGTCTGATCAGCTCAGGTTTTGCTTGTGCTACTCATTGCGGGTCCCTCGAATTCTATCCATTCGAGGGTTTGTAATGACACTTAATACGTTCAGTGAAACGGACTGTGTGACGGCAAGGCAGAGGGTCAATGTCCAGCAACTAAACACCCCTGGCCCAGAAACATTATAATTTGCTTATCAAAACCAACACAGTCATAAAGAGAGTGAATCGATGGGTTGCTTGCTTCATGCAGCTTACTTAATTTTTGAGTTATTTCCTGAAAAAATAATCCTTAATGACTAATAAAAATCGTAAGTTAAGCAGTTTTAATTAAATTTGGGGAACATTCTAGGTAAATGTCGAATTACTCATACGTGTTAAAACTACAAGTTGGAGGGCTGCGAAGAAAGAAACAAAAACACTACAGAATAAAGTTAGAGTGGATTTAACACAACCGATACGTATGTATATTCACGTCAAACTAAAATTTGCCCTTCAATAATTCAAGAAAATTCCATAGTCCGACCCCACACCGTCGTGCTCTATATTTCAGGCTGTAATTTCACTCAAACGAAAATTTTTGCCTTTCTTCAAGAAAATTCCTAGTTCCGAACCCACAGCCTTCATGCTTGAGAGGTTCAGCTTATTTGGTAAAGGTTATGAGTGATAATATTCATACTTCTGTTTCATAGGCCCAATCAGATAAGATCCTTGATTGAATTAATTTTAAATTAACTATACTCAATATAAATTTCATATTGCATCAGGTCATGGTTTTAAAAATGATCGGAAATAGTCCTAGAAACAATTAGGCCTACGTATAAATCACCCTATAGTCACATATGTGTAATCATTTATAAAAGATAGCAAAAAACTTTTCCTCATATATGAAAAAAATACCTTTGTACCTCCACACTATTTTTGGGATATGGCCAGTTTCTCCTTCTCCTCGATGTCTGGCGCAAGCACTGTTTTGGAAAATCTTTGCAATTCTAAGGAAAAAATAACTTTGTCTTATATCCTTTTCTGTTTACTAAAAAGCTATGTGCTATGCCTGTTTTTTTTTACAAAATAAGCTATGATCTATGCGTTTTTTTTTAATTTGGGCCGTGATTTTTTTAGCAAAAATACAATCTGGTGCCAATTCATCCAATGACTCCTCTTCTGTTTTCAAGGCATACAAACACCATTGCAACGAATAAAAAAACACCATAGAGTCATACAGTTCCAATATTTTTTATTTGTAGGGTTCCATTGGTCCCATTTTGAAGACACTCCTTCGTGTCAAAAAAAGTACCGAGTATCGCCTAAATAGAAAAAAATCTTTAAAAGTAAAAAAAAAGGTCAAAACGCCGCTTGCCGCATGAGCTAATCTATTTTTAAAAGCTATACGCGAGGAAGCTGAGACCAACTTAATTTTTGGCCATAAGATTATTAAAACTTTATTTTGTGTTTTGAAAATGTCGTTTTGGTGTAATTTTAAATTGGTGTTGGAAAATCCTGAAACCAAACCAATTATAGACTTGTGAAATTCATGTCGGTCTTCTTTTCTTTTCTGAAACAGGGCATTCGGAAGAAACATGTGAGCAGACATTTTTTATCTTTTTTATATTTCTTTTGCTCTTGCAGACAATTCATAAATTTGGCTGTAAAAGGAAGAGGTTGAGAAACGATGTTCTGCATGGTCAGTGTCGTGCTTTATGCGCTTTGTAACTTCGGATAAAAAACTTCACAAACCACTAGTAGGCCTATTGTTATAAAAAATCGGTGCTCTAAAAGCTCATGAATTAGTTATATGGTTCTCATTTAAAGGCCGATTTTTAAAATGGAATACAACAAAAGAATTCGCACTCATTTTTCTATGTTTTGATTTTTAATAGATATATTTAAAAAAGTAGGCATACATTTTAAAAAATCCCCTCGTCAAAACAGTCATATGTTTGTAACACATCCTATGGAGGGGAGTGCAACAGCCACAGAATTTCCT
>JAMKCH010039055.1:0-14820 GCA_023653785.1 Ophioderma brevispina
TGGATAGGATATGTAATTTCACTTTTGTTTTTGGTACATAAAGATTACATACAATGCAACCAGAATCAACTATTAATCAATTTGACCAACAAATCAGATTCGACACTATGTCTTGACCACGACGATATCATCGTATTTGGAAAGCCCTTTAGAACCCGCCGTATTTTGTATCGTTATCAGTTCTCTGGTTTGAGAGCGCGTGAAACATCAACATTATATGCCAAATGCTATCCCCTCTTCCTCAATATAATTAATATGAAATGACCCACGGGTGAGATTGTTCCGCTATGAGTGTAAGTAGGATCGCTGTGTCGGGCATTCGAACGCTAACGGTTGAGGTTTCACTAGAGGTCGGGACGGGCGCGGCGGGTGCCCCTCCTAGTAAAACAACAAAACAACACTGACGTCAATTTTCGATATAAATAACTGGGTTGAAAAGTCGGAAATAGATAGCTTTACCGAAATTAAAATTTTAGCACATAAGGGGTCAACTAAAATTTAAAAATAATTATAAGTCATGGAATTTATATATCTTTTTTTCTAACATACGAACTACGGCCGGAGTTTACACACACTAACCGTACCCGGGTATAGTACACCAAACGTTTCAACAAAAACTAGGGGTATTTCGTAACCCCTGCTTTTTGCATGCTATACACGGCATACGGTGTACGTGGGCTGGAATGTAGACTGAGAATTCGATTAAAAGGTTCACCCTGTTCCGCAATGTTTATCTACGAGCAAGAAAAACTTGCAAGAATTCTCGATACTTGGAAAATGATATAGCTGAATATGCTGACCGCGCGATTGAGTGTGTGTGTGTGGTGGAAGCTTGACTAAGGCTAAGCCTAGTACAGGGAACCTTCTCACGTCGTTTTTTGCCATTGCTGTTTGGCATAATTTGAAATGCAGAAGATTGATCATGACCTCGTCTGACATGCCCGAAATTTCAGTATGACTACGTTGTCAGGCTAGCCCGAGCGAGTTTTGTGGCTCACTCATCATCCGCTATCCCATGTTATTTGCGTTTGTAGAGAACACGGGCAATGTAATTTAGTAGTATGTAATTTCATATGTGTGACGAAATTTCCATTTCGCCACATACCAATTATTGTCATTGAGTTTGCATGCGTTGCCAGGCGTGTGTACCCCAGATACAGTGGACAGTCTGCCTTAGCCCTGCCATGATAAATGCGTTCGTATAACACGGCATGTCCTGACATTCCTTGCATCTCTGCTTGTAAGTATTTTTTGGCTTAAACGTGCGCCTGGTCCTGACAGATTTGTGGGAATTGGGCAGTAATTTGTGTTTAAACTTTTTAAAATTAGTAATTTAATAACCATTTGGTGCATTCAACAACTGGTATGCTCACGAGCTTTCACTGACGGGTCTGCAAGATATCAAAACTGTTCATCGGGACCTGGCACGTGTGTACAACGCATGCGCAAAAAGCTCAGGATAAATGTGTTGGTGTTGCCCGGTCGTCTCAGCCGTTACTAATCGAAATACGTCCCCCCCCCCCCAGCTCCCCCTGTGGTGTTTATACCGCAACAATATTTAGACGCCAGAGGCCATGCCCGATCCAGCGCTTTAATAGTGCATATTTTTTCAGCTGCAGTGCCTTCGCGCGAATTTTTGATGCGTGGCAGGTCACACGTTTGTTTTCATCTTGATTTGGCCTCCAAAGTATGCACATCCTGCGTTCATCTAAAATGTAGGATGAGTCCGTTGCTAAGATTTATCCTACTCATCCATAGGATTAAACTGGGTTATTGCTACGATAAATAATTGAAAACCAAAATTTGGCTGCCGTAAAAGATTGTTGTCGTGGTGCGTGGCCGTGTGTGGGACGGGTGACGATGGTGGTGTTTATTCACCGTTGATGGGGGACAAACCAGAATCGAGAAACCTAAGTTTTATGACCATATATTTAAAAACTTACTTTATGTAATAACATGCATGTTCGTCTTCGTTAAACTCGTTGACAAAACCTTTAGGTTTGTCCAACTAGGTTGCACAGCTTTACCATGGATCGGTAGAGGCCGTATAGTATTCAAAAGTGGGTGCGGACGGGTCATAGTATCCCTAGAAAAGTGGGGAAGTAATGTGTAATCATAGAGCTTAGAAAATCTCTATGATGTAACCTTTTCCTGTTAAGTTTCATTTTGGTTTTTTTTTTTTTTTTTTTTTTTTTTAATTTTTTAGTTTTTTAAATTTTTCGCCCTGTTAAATTGTTTAAATGTGTAATTGCAAAATTGGAAAATATATTCAATTGCCGAGTAGCTATAAACGAAAATTGAATGCCAGAATGTTTTATATTCTGATTTTGGTGCTAGAAACTAAAACAATGCTTGTCGTTGAATGTAGTTTTGGTTAGAAATCTAATAGAAATTGAAATTGTAATTCTTTTCGGGCAATATATTATTTGCAAATTTGTCTTAATATAAATTTTGCAGCTAACAAACGTGCTGTCGATGTCGGGTGCTGATTATAAGCTTGCGGTACTATTGGGTGTCGGATCGACGCTGCCGGGTTTTTTCGCAATTGACCTATAAACTGATTTTTTAGCGCATTGAAGATAACTTAGAATAAGAACCTGTTTGGTGTAAAGCATCGAGTTGGCGACAAAATTATTTGAAGATTGGTGTTAAGTATAAAAAAGGTTAAGGAAAAGGTACGTCAACAATATGCTAAAATCTAAAATCCATATATTGAACATTGTTGAATGAACTTGGACCCAACTGGAAGACAATGAACTATATCCGTGACAATGTCACGTGGACTTGCCTAGTTTAAAGGAATTTTTCACTAATTTGTTGTTGTGACGGAATATAATTGACAGGGTTGTATGAGAACGATACTTATGTAATGGAAATGGAATGATACCTCTCATTAGGTTTTGACGTGCAATAGTCAACTGATGTAATATAATTAAAGTGAAATATTCTGTAGAAATTGGGATAATTGAATGTGATGAAAGAATGAGATTGGATTTTAGCGGTTTATGAGTGTGAATGAGATCAGAGATTGAGTGTTTGTGGATTTATGAGTTGAATATTAAGCCCTAGACATCAGCCAATATTGTAGTTTATAATTATGGAGAATTCATGGACAGAAAATATGACCAGTAGAATAAATGCAATTTGAATATACATTTGTTTTCTGCTGTCTTACTCTTGGTTTCGCATCTCATCATTACCCAGTATCCGAGTTCGGACTTTACCTATATTATGAACTTAGGCGTTAACCAGCCTTTGGTTGACAATGTATAAAGCATAATTTGTCCTATATGCATTAAGCACATATTCACCATGTGCCTACAGGTACAAAAAGCATTTATTGTGACTGATACGCATGCTGAAGATTAATTTAAATTAAAAAAAAACGTCATGAAATACATCCACCCTATACAATTTGAACCACCCTGTATATATTATCTATCAGAATATTTCATTTGTTTTAAAACATGACCAGTGCAAAATAACCGGTCTCAACCGTTGTATAACACAAAATTAAGACACGTTTTACCGATGTGACACAACTGGATTTAGAAATATGTCACAAAAAGGTATTTTCCCACCCTGTATAATTTTACTCACCCTGAATAAATGCATGGCGTTTCTTTGCAGAATTTGCATCTTTAAGTATTTAACAATGCTTATGAAAAGAACAATTTCCTTAATGTGAATACTTTTTCAAGTACAAAGGTCAGAAATTTGGTGTATTTTCAGTTTTTTATGTACAAGTCTATGGGCTGCTCCTCCACCGACTGCTCCTCCACCGGCCCCACCCTGACATACTTGGACAATTTTAAACGTAACTTCGCTATTATCCACTCAAACGAAACGGGACTTGCATTAAAGAAAGAACAGAATTAGCTACAAAATGACACCAATTTTTTGTCATACATTCAGTACTTCCCAAAATATTTTACTTTAACATAAAATTTGTGCGACTCCACCATATTTGACAGACCAATTTATGAAATGCAACCTAATGAAGTGACACGAAAAAATAAAATCACACTATAAAACAATCTATACTCCATTTCCCTACTGTGCAGTGACCCAGGTAGAGAAATGGAGTAGAGAATGATGAAGTGATTAACAAGGATGAGCAACTTACTGCATGCATTGCTTAAATATAAAAAACCCTCACGGTCCTCAGACAACTTGTGTCACATGTCACAATTTGTGAATGATGGGCATCATATGACTTTGGCACATTACTTTTACTTTTGACCTCATAAACAAATGAGGATTTGCATGTAATATCCATAAACATGTTTGGTTCCAATTGAACAAACTTTTCAATTACGGTAAATTTTATCTTACAACTTGGCCTCACATAAACCTTTGACCTTGGTACCGCCTTGACCTCATCAGCAAAGTCCCGGGGGCGCCAGTGTATTCAAATGGTGGATATGATGCGTGAACACGGGCTTCCGAAATGCACCTAAAACGTATTTCCACGAATTTTTAAAAAAACATACCCTAAACAAGCATTTTTGTATGTTTTTGCTACATAAGTCGTTTGTCAGTTTTGCTACCTTTAAACAAGCTAATAATGCATTGTGTTGTAATGTACCCTTATTATATGGTTTAAGCATGTTGCTTACTCCAAATTACAATATTTTGCTGAGTTGATCTCGTGTAAGTCACAATTTCAGGGTACGAAAAAAAAACACCCTTTTATCCATATTTTGCTGTTTTGACACCCTAATCAATGTACCGCGCGTAATCGCCTGTTCTGAAAAAAGCCACCCTTTTTACGCGTTCATGTTCACGCCTATATCCACTTTGAATTGACCAAGTGCCCCCCCCCCCCCGGCAGAAAGATGAGGGATTCCATATTGCACATATGGGACTCAAGTTTGTTTTAAAATCCTTGTAGTATCAGATATTACAGGTAAAGTTAAAGGTCCTGGCCGATCGCTAATAGCCTCGTCCCCAGAAGCCCAGATTTTGACGGGAAGTGGTCAACATTTTGGTATCAGAAGAAAGCTACTATGGTTTTATTTACCATGTGAAATCTTAGGGCCAAAGGATTGTTTGGTTTGGAGTAATGCGCGAAAATGTACCCCAATTTGGTCGACCAATATTAATTTTACACAGTCATCTATGGGGCTTACGAAATCACGTTTTCGGCCTCAACATGAAACGCATTGAAATATCGGCGCAAATTTTAAGGTGGGCGTTTTTGGGTGAAGGCTATCTATCAAGATGGGAAAACTCATATCCTTAAATCGGCCTTCCCCTTTTAACCTTTTTGCAACAACAGACTACAACCACGGGAAACACAAAACAGACACATAACAGAGGAGCAAGTGATCTTATGTGTATTACCTGCCTTAACGGCAGGCAACACGAAACCAACATTTCGAAAAACGAACACAGGTTACCAAATTGTGCGATTTGCATACTCCCACGCTAACTTAAGTCCCTATGAGCGAGGAATATGTACCACATTCGTCATCCTTCTAAATAATTGGGCCTTTAGATACCACAATATCAAAATCTGTTAAATCCTAACAATACCATACCAAAGGCTACAAAATAATATAAGAGCAAACAGTCATGGTGTTTGTTCATGCAAATGAACACACCATATGGGTCGGGCCAGTTTCATAGACCTAGGTGGCTGTTGGAGTGTGGGTGGAGGGCAGATACGAATCCCCGGCAACCTCTGACCCTTCATACTTTGCTCCTTTTCATTCCTTTTCTCCCGTAGGACTGAGCTTTAAACAGCAAAAGGGGTTAGGGTAAGAAAGAAACCCAAGAGATACTCTACCCCATTACATACTTCAGTACCACAATAGGGATTACGCTCCCAACAGAAGTATGTTAAGAAGTATGCAAATAGCTAACAAATGTACATATGTCCAAACATAATTTGTTTTGCTCCATAATACCCAATAAGTAATTAGTTATGAGTATATACATATCTCATAATTTACAAACTTCCCAACATGATGGGTCATTTTGCTTCCAAATACCAAATTATGTTAAGTACATTATGTATAAAACTTGTGGCGATTTGCATTACTTCAAACATAATGGCAACTTTGCGAGCCAACTCTGCTAGAATTTAATCGCAATGAAATCAACTGGATTTTTTTATTCAGTGCTATCCATATTGGGAACATTTTAGTTGTTATAAGTGAATAATTTTGTTCCTCTATACACGAATTAATCAGTTTTCATAAAGATTTTGTTGTTGAAAGGGATTCAAACATGTTAAAGAGTGGGTCATCACAAATTCCAAAAACTCTGCCATCTCTGCAGTCCGAGAGTTTTATCCCTACTATAACTATGTGGAGCAGGATGTGCGGATTCTTGTTGTTTGATAGATGACCACTTTCGTGTATAAATGTTTGCATCCCTAAATATTACTTTTGAAAAAAAAAATAACTGTTTTTCATACTTAGTATTGTCTGCAAGAGGCCATCCTGGGGAGGGTTTGATTTGTGTGTGCCTGTGGTAAAAATGTTGACCCACATGTTAACCCTAAATTTCATATTGCCATTGGCCCATTTTCATGATACGTGGATACAAAGGACCTTGAGTAGTGACCTTTGGCACCATTCCCAAAGTCACCGCAATGGCAGATGGTGAATGCTGTATTTTTATTGAATTGTAACTAACCCACCTTATAAAGTGTACACCATTGTTATATTTTTGAATAAAACCAATACCGGTTCCTGCATGGTAATGATCTGCATGACACAACAGCTCACAAGCATAGGTTACAAAATTATATGTTCATTACTCACTTTTCTTTAAAGGCGGTGACCCAAATGACATCTCCCCCCCCCACCCAATACACACACTTTTATTCCAAACTAATGATTTTGCTATTCCAAGTAAGAGTTTTTTTTTTCTCATTACCCCAGTAAAATTTAAGGCCCAAGAAATGTGGAACTGTTTCCTTTGAGGTCAATGAACAAAATATGTCTTCCAAAGTGGTTGACAACACTAGCTCACTCACACGGTCCTATGGGCCAATTTGGTTGTTTTCACATCACTTTCCTGTCAGAATGTGGAACTCCATCAACCTCCAATGATTGTCCTCAATGCTGCAGTATCTTTGCAAAGACTCGGTTTTAAAGTCCGTCGGGTGGGGGGGGGGGGCACCAGAGGAGGTTCGCAGAACCCGGTCTTTTGAAATTCACCACTTTTCAGCCTCCGAGTGGTCACGTTTCTCAGGCGATTCTGATCCGCCCTAGCTGTTAGTGATTGACAGTTTGTCAATTATCGAGCAATAACAAAGGCTTTATCGACCCCGCGCAAGCCGAGCAACGTGCCGAAGGGCATTGCGTAACTTAACAGGAATACCCATTGTTGCCCTTCATCGACCCCGCGGGCCTATACAATGCATTGAAATTAAGCGCTTGATGCCTGTCTCAGTCGGGTTTAATCGGTATAGTGGTTTCTTTTCAAACTCGATTAAATTTATAGGAAATTACCGGCTTTTGGGATATCACTAAGAAAAAAAAAAAACAGTTCCTTCACTGAACCGGTATGCAACAAACCGTGATTGGTATATATAGCAATGTGTTTACTTTATACAGTAATAACAAAACATACTCGACAAAAAAGACTCATGTTTGTGTTATTCCGAACTTGTCTATTGGTTTTACCTAATTTAAACAACCTTTCAGTAACTTGCTCACACTCACACACAACCCGGGAACACAACCAAAAAGAGCTCTTTCTTTGGAGGTGGACAAGCGGTTTGTGACCCAAAACGCCCACAAAAGTATGGTTTATGCGTTAAAGGACACTATTCAGTGATGGAAAAAATATCTGAATTGCCAGGGAATAGCTTCAAAAGTGAAGGAGGATAAGTATGTAGAATTCTCATAATTAAGTTACCTTTTCCAACTGAAGAATTGACAGAAAGGAAGAAAACGGCAGTGGGTCCAGATACGATTCCCAATCAATTACGGTTGTAGAAGTGTCCGGAACGCGACAGGAATGACTAAATTTGCCCGATTGTCCATTAGGTTTGCTTCTAGTGTTCATCATTTGCAGGGTATGTTAGGATACCTGTACTTTGTTACATGCATGCAAAAATCTGATTTGATGTTTTTTTCGATTTTCTGATTTAGCAAATCATGATAGTGTCTTTGCTAACTCAGATATATCGAAGTAAGTAAATTTTTGGTCTCCCATGTTAAGTAAAAATTGTCAATACAAAGGTTAGTCACCTATAACGTTAATTCCACAAGGTTTGAAAGAATCTGATTTTTTTGTTTTGATGTAGGAAACTTTGGTTGTAGAATAACAGTATTTTTTTTATTTTATTTATTTAGAGCACCTGACGATAGTGTTGTACATTCGTTCAATCTCCCACATATCAAGTGTTGTGTTGACTCAGTTCTTTCATAACATCTCATGTGATGAACAAGCTTTTGTGATTTTGCAATGAAATTTTTCCTGTAGAGATGAACCAAATTCCATCCTAGAAAGAAAACTAATAACATTCTTGATCTTATTTTCACATCTGCTCCTGAGAAATTTTGAAACTTGGTCCATCTCTAGTGAATTCTTGTTTTTTTACTACTGATCACAAACCGATTGAGTTTTCCAATTTGTAGCAGAGTCAAAAGGATTAAGTGTTAGTCGTTTTGTGTTTAATTTATTTTTAAGAAGGCAAACTTAACATATTAGGTATGAGCTTCGCAAAATCGATTTCAGCAATGTTTTCAAGGCCATCAATGTGAATGTGGCATGAGACTTGCATTTAGCCAAATTGTCACCATGTTTGGATACTTCATTCCGAAAGTTAAAATCAGTGACTCTCATGCACCTGGCTGGACTTGATGCCGATATTGGCATCTTCAAAATAGAAAAGTCACAGCCGGGAGACGTGCGAAAAAAGGGATCTTCGCAGCACTGGGAAATCTTTGTAAGCTGCGCAATAGCTAAAGAATTTAAGCTCTTACAAATACAATCAATATATTGAGAGCTTTGGTACCACTCTTACATACAACCCCAAGAGATTTTGGAACTTTTAGATGCAAAACAAAATCCCGAGCACTCCCAAGATCATAAAAGAATAAAAAAATCTGATATAACGCCTAATGCAGAGGGCCTCTAGGCGCTTCCCATGAAAGGGAGCAATACCAAATATTCAATCGACAAAACTGAAAAATAGATATAAAATTCTAATTCAAACAACAATTATGAATATACACACAATTTCAAAAAACTTAAATTTAAGTAGAAATTCAAACAAACCGGCAAAAAAAAGTTCCGGCGACACGTGAAAAGTTCAAATATCTCATAATTTAGATTTAATAAAAGGCCAAAGAGGCAAAAATAAACAGACATTCATCCTCATCAGCTTTGAGTAGAATTAAGATGTGACCATTCATGCATGGCGGGTTACATTCATTTGTCAGTGGTCAAAGAAGAAGAAAAATTGCAAAAATGCAGTATTCAGGTATTCAACGTTTGAATTGAAATCAATCTGACCACTTTCGTCCATCTTGAAACAGGTGTTGCGATGACAAGTGGAAAAATTAGAGTGTTGAAACCCACAGTGTTGGTCACACTGGATGTTTTTGCCTCTGTTAAAATGGCCAAGCTTTCGGAGCAAGATCGTGCGAAGAGCTATAGGGTATGTTCAGGCTGGACGATCATTTCGTTATGTCGCTCGTGTTTTTCACGTAATCACCAAGCACAATTTCAAGTCTAAAACACCAGATACATTGAGACTGGAGAAGAAGTAAGGATCGCTCGAGAATGTCCGACCCAAGTTACAACCCCAGCTGCAACCGTCGTATCACAACTCTCGCTCTGCGGAGACGAACTGTGACAGCCCCCGTTATTCAGTCCCAAGAGCCTGCCGCTCGGGTCAAGGTGCCCGTCGTTTCTCATCTCAAACTGTAAGGAATAGACTCAATGGACGCCGAATATGTCCAGAAAGACTGAAAGAAAACCAGACTTACACATCAAACAGCGGCAATTGCAAGGTTGGTTTTACGGTGGGACCAGGGCCATTGAATGATGAAGATGGGACAAGGGACATGGCGTCAATAGTCCTCTTCACGGACGAAGCAAGTTTTGTCTCTACCATAATGATGGAAGGTGCGAGTGTGGAGAAGAGAAGGACGGAGGGGGAACGATACAAAGACTGTAGAGAAGTTGCAGCAAGGAAGAGAGGGCCCAGCGTATGGTTGGGGAGGCATTACAGAGAGCAAAGACGGCACACACAACTTGTGGTGATTGACGGCAACCTGATTGGCCAACGGTACTTGATGAAGTACTGGAGCCGGTAGTTGTTGTCCCATTTGCCCGAAACCAAGGTCCCAGAGATTCTAATGGATGGACAATGCGCGCCCCACACCGTGCTAACATCGTTGGCAGATTTTGGACAAACCAAAAACAAGAGCGTATGGATCCATGCCAGCGTGTTACCAGACATGAATCCCATAGAGCATTTTGGGATAAGTGGGTGTAAAGCTCTCTATCAAAGAATCCAACTGGGAGTCCCTTCGTAATGTCAGGCAATACCTTGTCGAGGGAAGGAACAATATTCCTCAAGAGATCCGCTTCGATCGACTAGTAAACAAGTATGAGACGACGATGGCGCATGATCAAAGCCGGGAGACCAACCAAAGTACTGAATTTGAACACAGTAATTTGACACTGGATTAATAGTTTAGCCTTTGCTTTAATTTGGTGTTAAAACCAGATGCATCCAATGGATACCTACTGACATTGCCCATGCTTTGAAGCAAGATGTTTCCTTTGTCCATCAAATTTTAATGCATTCATTGCAATTTTTTTTTAAGAACCATGCCACCCATTGTAAATGGATTGTAATCAGTCATGCATGAGTGCTAACATTGGAAGCCATCTAAAGATGACAGGAGAAGAATGTCCCTTTATTTTGATACGAACTTATTTGCCTTCTATGACCCCCCCCAATAAATTTGAAATGTTTCATGTTTTTAAGTGTCAAGGAACTTTTTTTGCCGAGTTAGATATATATTGGGGATAGGATATTTGGCTAGTTAGCGGCTAGTTAAATCAGAAACTCAGAGGGCGTCCCATTTAGGCTAGTTATTTTCTGGCGGCTAAGCTTAGTTATTTTTTGGACCCTCAGTCTAGTTATTTTATTGGTCCCGTGGGATTTTAACTTTTGGTTCCTTTGGGAGACTAATTTTTGTCCCTTGGGAGACCAATTTTGTGTTCCCTTGGAAAGTAAGTTTTGGTCACTCCGGCTAGTTATTTTCTGGTTCCTCAGGCTAGTTATTTTGGTTGCTCAAGCTAGTTATTTTATGGCACTGTAGGATAGTTATATTTCTGGTCCTCAGGCTCGTTATTTCTTGATCGCCCAGGCTAGTTTTTTTGTGGTCGCCCAAGCTAGTTATTTTTAGTCCCAAACAAGTGATGTTAATATAGTGTTAACAAGAAAGAAGAAACAGAAGAAAGAAATAGGGGAATTCAGATATTAATATCTTTCCGGGTCAGGAGGATTGCATGAGAACAATCAGCATAGACCTTGGGGTTTGGGGGGTTGGGTAGTCCTGGAAAATATGTCAAAACTAAAGATGGTAATACCAATTTGATGAAGCCATGAAAAATTATGAAGCAATTTAAAACATTAAACAGTTGTATTCTCGTGCCAGTGGCGATTGCAGTGAGTAAAATTGGTTGTGGACAACATTGGACATACATTTGATAAATTAGAAGTTTCAAAAGAGGAGTTTGTGAGCCTTTTGTAAGATGGTATATTAAAGGTTGAACATATCTAAGTGGAATACGAATAAAAGTTATATGACTCTAAGTGAAAGGGACCATTTGGTGATCCACTGCCTCGTCCACCCGACTTTAAAGAGAACATGAGGAGATTTCCAGAAAGAAGCGCCCCAATGGTTTTTAGAACCCGGGTTTTGGGCTATTGGAATGCTTTCCACAATTGTATTAGATCCACACCTGAAGTGAATAAGCCGAATACGCTCTTGATGTTATTAAGATGATGATTTAGTACTTTCTGTCCGTGCACGACAGAAAGTCAAAGAAAGGGTTTCTATGGGGACAATATCGATAGTCAGGCAAGTTCCAAAACAAGGTTGCTGTTTTCTTTATACTTGTTTGTCCATAAAACCTCGAACGTTTTGATAGGTGGTCATACAATCGATTTGTGCAGTTTGAGAGAAATTCGTATCCTAAAAAATTCCGCCTGTACCATTGAACCTAAAAGATGTGGAGATTTTTATACCCTCTGAACCGTTAGCTTAGTAATCCACGTGTGGCCAATCTTACGTGCAAAATTGGTCGCATCTGTAAGAAAATTCGGCAAGTTTGTATTTTCTGGCCGTAAACGGGGATAAGCTTTTCTCAAGCATAATCCAGTGATCAAGAACAAAACAGAAGGTGTGAAATCACGAAATGCACCTTTACTGTGGGTATGGATTTTTTTTTTAAAGAGGGAGGGGGAAATATACATTAAGTTTTGCTTAGTGATTAATGTTAGACACACCAAGTGTATATTGCATGTATACTCCCAATTCCACATGACTTGAGAACTGTATGTAATGAATGAAACCAGGGTTATAATTAGAAAGCATGACAGAAACAGAAAAAACAAGGTGTTTAAAAGCGTGTAAATAACAGTTATTCAAGTGCACGCTTTTTTAAAAACTGGGCGCAATTTGAATTTACATGCATGAAGAACTCCAGTGGTTAAGTCTGGAGTGCTTTACAATCTAGATTGAAGGATCAAAAGGCCATGTCTCTTGTTTCCCATGGTTCACAGGCCGCCTCCAGGAGGCCATCTCCAATAGGGGGGCCAATCTCTAAAAATGCTAACATTATTTGGATAAAAAAAAAGATTGAAACTGATAACATCAATCCAAAGTGCGGAAAGGGAGATTCTAGTGGCAAACTACCCAGTCATTAAAAGCAATCCCTCGTGAGTTGATCAAGCCCGAAGTTCTGCTGTGTGTTCAAAGGACTTCCCAGACCCTACTGCATGAAACTACAAATTGACGTTGAAAAATGGTTCAGAGTTTGTGGGCTTTAGGGTGAGGATAAAAGAACAACATTTCCCCTGCCATATACCAGTACAAACACTTAAAATTTGATCAATATAAATACATCACAGTCATTGAAATAATCTGGATAATACATGCACCTACATATTGAAGGACTTAAAAATGGTCGCGAGGGACCAAGAAACATATTTTTGGCTTCTATGGCAACAAGAAACATAAATAAGCTTAGGACAAGAAAATAACTAGCTGATGAACTACATACTCTACTAATACCTACTCTAAATGACCAGAAAATAACTAGTCTGAACATCCAAGAAATAACTAGTTGGGAGAAACAACAATAACTAGCCTGAGCGTCCAAAAAATAACTAGACTGAGCAACCAGAAAATAACTAGCTGGAACAACCCAGAAATAAACCGCCTGAGGACCAGAACGAAATTAACTAGCCTGAGTGACCAAAAAATAACTAGCCTGAGCGAACAAATATTATATCCCAAGGGACAAAAATCTCCTAAGGGATGAAAATTATTCTCCCAAGGGACGAAAAATTATTCTCCCCAAGGGACAAAAAGTAGCCTGCGTGACACAAAATAACTAGCCGAGGGTTCCAAAATAACTAGCCAAGCATCCAGAACAATAACTAGCCTACAATGGGGCGTCCCTCTGGAGTTTCTGAAATTAACTAGCCTGAGCTAACTAGCCAAATATCCATCCCCTATATAGTGTGACCAACAGATAGAGAAGAAAGACAAACACCAGTTGCCTCCCATTACATCTGGGGATACACCGAATCGTCAGATGTGAAGATCTGTGTGTTGGGGAGTTTCGATATTCCGACGGTGCATTGCTCCGAAAGGTTTTGTCTCCGAACGGTCATTACTCAGAACACAATGTTCTATGGAGGCTCATAATTCCGAAAGGTTTGTCCGAAGGTGTCATTAGTCCGAAGTTCAGTACTCCGAAAGGTCGTGGTTCTCCGAAAATAGGAGAAATAAAGGAGGTAACTAATTCCGAAAATTCGGGAGAAGAATGAGAAGAAGAACAACGCACCTTTCGGAGTAATGAGCCTTCGGAATAAAACCTTCGGAGCAATGACCCTTTTTTCGATGTCTGGGAATCAATGACCTTTCGGACCAATTGCGTTCGGATGAATTTTACCCATCGGAGAAGAAATAGACTTTCAGAGAAAAAACCATTCGGAGAGAGTAATTACCTTTCGGAATAAAGACACCTGTGCGGAGTAATACCTTAGGAACAAAACCCGTTCGGACAAATGACACTTCGGAACATCGACCGCCCACCCTGTGTGTATGTACCCACAGGGACTATCGGTTTTAAATCGTGAGCTTGCCTGGTTCAGATGCCATAACCCTACCTAAGTGAGGAAAACAACTAGCCTAGGGCAACCGGATTGGATGAGGGTAGAGAATAAGAAAAAAGAGTAAAAATAATCACAGAAAGTATAATTAGGTGATGGACGACATCAGAAACGGGATACGTATCAGGAGCCAAAAATGTTGTGTTAAATGACTGTTTAAGACGTGATTGAAAATAGTTGCTGGACTGAGCTAAGCGGGAGACTGGTGTGTTAGAGGTGTTATTCCACAAATGTGCTACTCCGTAAGCAAAACGATCTATCCCATAGAACTTTGTTGATGAATGGCTGATTACTAAGCTGGGAGCAAGAAGATGTCTTCAAGTTTCTCGGTGTGGTGAATACAGCGGATGAAGCCTCAGACGATAGGCAGGTGACATGCTGAGGATGGCCATATACAGGGTGAAGTAAAAAAAAAGTACAACCAATTGAAG
>JAMKCH010039056.1:0-71461 GCA_023653785.1 Ophioderma brevispina
CGAAGACATGACGCCTCAAAATTTTGGAATTATACTTCTCAACTTGCCTACAATGTAAAAACATCAATATTGAAAAGAATCATGAGACTTCATTTTTCACCCCAAATGAGACAGCGGAGGTACCCTGATTGTAAAACAACCCCTATCAGGAATGATGAATTATGAGATCCCCATGTTATGTAAATCATGCAGTGTTGCATGGAAATGGCATGTACTGGGTACAATGCAGCATGTCACAGTGAAGATGTAGGCCTATAGCAAAGATTTTGTGTCACAAAAAATCAAAGTCTTTTGCCACCCCACCCCCCCCCTCCAAAAAAAACGTCAACATCAACCTAAAATGAACCAATTTGACTGCTGGAGATGTTTAAATAATCTTATTTGGATTTAAACTTGTTTAAATATTAAATAACTTCACTATTATTTCAATTTGTGAAGTCAACAAATTTACATGATATTTTTTTGGTGTTGTAATGTTATCTTAATATGGGCAAAGGGCAATTATTCCATTCTGGCTGCAAGCCCATCAAGACTCCCATTATTTTCTTGGAAAATACCTTCTGACTTGAGCCATCATTATCATCATTACCACAGACGTGTGTGTGTGTGTGTGGTTTGTGTCTGCGTGCTTATGCATTAAGTCTGATATCTTCGCCTTAATATGGACTATACTGTAAACACAAGGGATGCAAAAGTACTGCCCTTCCAATACATCACCAGTGCATGCGTGCGTGTGATTCGTATCTGTGTTTACGCATTAAATCGGATATCATCACCTTAATAATGACTCTCTCTACTCCCAGTTCATATGTAAACACACGAGTGCGTTGAGTACTACCCAGAGGGTGTTTTGAACCAATCCCATGATGCATTGCAATGTTCCTATACTGTACTGTACTAAACACATGCCAGTACTTAGGGATAAAAAGTGTCCCAAAAGTTCAAGAACCACCTTATAGTTATAGTACTAACGCTTTGTGGGCTAAAATAAGCGTAAAAGTTACGGTTTTTATGTGTTAAGAATAGGATTTTTGTGAGATCACATGACCATATTTGAGGTGAAATTTCCCAAAACTGGTGCATTGTGGGATTGACTCAATACACCCTTTGAGTACTACCTTTCCCAACGCATACGTTATTAGCAAATGTCAAGAGTTGAATCGATGGTGCCAGTGTTAATGTTTGCCCTTCTCTCCAGTGTAGCTAAATGCAATCGTTACTGTCAAATTTGTGTAGCAAAACAGTTTAAAAGAGTATGTTCAAATACTGTATGGGTACATCCAAATGTCAACATATGTGCCCTGCCAGATCAAAACGATGAACATGTCGGCAGAAATTTAGTCATGAAAAACCAAATAAAAAAATTAAAAAGACTTCAATCACTTATTTTGCCTATATCTCAAGAAGCCACATCTAGTCATTACAAAGTAGTTTTTGAAGCATGTAAAATGCATCCTAAATTTCGTAACACAATCTCGGATTTCATTTGCGACACTACTGCATCATTTTGAAAACAGTGTTACCTGGAAAAGGTAATCAGTGTTTTGTTGACAGTGTGTTTGTAATGAGTGTTTTGACAGTGTGTTTGTAATGAGTGTTTTAATGACTGCTGCTATCGGTGTTCCAAACAGAGAGAGAGAGAGAGCGCTACAGTTACACTTTGCACTCAGATTATAAATTTACGAAGGAGTCATTGGAGAATTTGTTCCTATTATGCTTTCTTAATTTTCAAAACTGTTGCATTGTGGGATTGACTCAATACACCCTCTGAGTGAGGATACACCCTCTCAACTAATTAAGGATGAAATACTGTTTAAGTGGTAATTTTCGCGCCTGTAATTTTTCGTGCTTTTGCAATTTTTAGCATTTTCACTTGTTTTTAAATTCGCTTTTTTCAGCTACCCTACATAGAACTTACACAAAATAAAAATTTGTGAGTCTTCTTAATTTCGTGCCTGCTCAGAAGTGAGTGAAAAGCGTGAAAATTAATGTAGCGCAAATATTTCTACTTTTACAATACCATGTTAAGGCTGGAAGATTGATTTCACATTGTCCACCTTTGCTAATATTGGACCCCTCAAAATGTAGGCCCTACATGACACCATGAAATGTAACCAGAAATGTAGCAATGTCTCCAAGTTGAATGCATGTCCACCAATTGGTTGGAATCTTCATTTCTTATTTTACAAATTTACTACTCCCGCCATGCCATACGCTTCCTCAATTCATCACAATATATCTGTCTAGGACAACGGTCTCCAACAAAAAGACAACACGCATGACCTTACACTGAATTGGTTAACAGCAAGTTCACAAAATAGAGTCCCAACAGAGATACATTTCACTTGTTATTGCCAAAATTTGATTTCTCTTTGATTGCACGCTGCTAATGCTTCCAACTTGCGTCGCATAATCGCATAGGCATTGATTTCCATCTAGGATGCCTGCCGTGATTCAGTAGGAATAGTGGCAGTGATGCCGGCCAATTTCTCAGAAAAGTCACTCCGACTTGTGGATGTGTGACAGGTCGAGAATCTGCTTGCCTCAGTCATGAATCTTAACTATGTAAATTGGTTTCTGCCCATACTTGTCATACTACAGTTGACTCCTTGCTTTTTGGAGACCTTAAGTGAAATTAATATGGCTTTTTGCAACATATACACTATTTAAATGCTTTACAAAAATAGAATCTGGGGTCTTTACTATATCTGAAACATTTCATTACCTGTGTATGAGATTTGATATTTACAAGAAAAAAATATCTTTAAAAAACTTCCACTTGGAAATATCTGAATTCAAAATGTGATGTACATATCAAATTCTCATCATGCTCATCATTAAAACATGTTAATTATTTTTTTATTTCCATTAATTTCTTATTTGCTTCTTTGCAAACCAGTTTATAGGTGCATGTTCTAAATGTGGTGACAGAAACTTTCATGCCAAATGCATTTTTTTAGATATTTCAAATTTGTTCAATTTCCCATAGACTTTGTACAGGGACTGTTTCCCTGAAATTAAAGCCTCCATCCATTTCTTTCCAAAGATAAACACCGAAAACTATGTTATTTATTGTTAGTCACACCAAAATACAATATTTAAACTTTGTTGTAAGGTAAGAATCAAAGTGATTGCCAAGCTTTCTTATCATGTAGAAAATGAAGTACCGTACTCGACCTGATTAGCACTCCTCCCTTTAATAAATAAGCACCCCCTACAGAATGGCACAAGCGACTACTGTGTAAGCAGTAAGCACCCCTCTTGAATGCACCTGTACATAACAACCACATTTGGTCAAAATCAAAATACATTTGCCATATGGATTAGGACTATGATGATATTGGCTTCAAATAAACTGCATTTTTAATGTTTTTTATAAATGCGAGTAAATTCCCACATTTGACTTTCATTTCATCGTTTTCATAAGGGACCCCTAAAAATGACTGCCTTTGCCTTAGGCACCCGAGGCGGTAATTAGGTCGAATACACACTATGATCTAGTAAAATCTCAAGTCCATTGGCACAGTTCAGTAGCTTTCATTCACCAATGTATTTAGAAAATCCTCCCCCTGGTTTTCGGGTATGATATGTGATACCCAGATCACACAAGGTCATTTCCATATATCAATATATGTACAAGTCCAAACCCACTGAACTGTGTCCTTGGTGGATGAGTGCATATTGTAAACTCATAGTGACAGTAGACTGAAATTGAACAAGGCACCTCTAACCTCCCTATCTAATCACCTTTTTTCGTGATTGGTCCTTTCAAGCTATAGCCACGGTACCATAGGGCACACTTGCTCTTCCACTCACCAGCACAAAAGGTCAAATTAGAGGTTGCCAAGTGGCACTTATTTGACAATGAGCATTAATACCAAATTGGTAGCATAATTTGTATATTCCCTTACCCGGATCACTCATTTTCAGACAGACAAATGACCGCACTCACAGTGACTTACAATCCCCTCGCCATAAGTACTTGGAATGCTTTTGCGTTTTCCTTGATACAATAAATTGGAGACTTTACCAAGATGACTAGTTTCCCAGCAGATATTGAAGAAAGCGGGGCCATAGAGCATTTTTCCCTTCTTCCCCTTCCCCATCAGACAATGCTGTAACACAAATCTAAACATGCACAAACACTACTCTGAACATTGTCGGAGTGGGCGAAGTATTCACACTCGAATACACTTAAGTGTTTCAAAGACTTTTGTGAAGATTGTAGCTACAAACCTGAAGCCTCTTCAGTTTGGGATATATTGGGTCAGGTTATAATGGTTATGTTTTTTGCACACAAAACAGAATTTGTGGTTTCTATCAATCCAAGAACAAAAAATTTAATCATTCGAAGTACAAACACACCTGGCATATGTGCTATTTCCCAGAGAAGCAACATTATTTTCTCAGACGATCGCAATGCCTTGCTTTTAAAATGGTTTTGTAGCGCACTTTTTTTTTAGGTTTTAAGTCACTTGCTCCCTCTGATTTTTTTCTTTATCCATGCCACAAAGAAAATTCGTCCACTGAGGCAACCAAAAAAGGGTCAAAAATGTAATACCAAAATAAAACCAAAAATGCATTTTGAATTGGCCTTTTTCAACATTTCTTCTGAGCCAAATTTGTTTTTTAATTTTGGCATCATCTGAATCATGTTTGATAGACACAAACCGATCATTCTTTCCTTAATATCTACAAACAAGGCAGGAACAGCAAACAACATTCCCACAATCAATTTTGTGCTCTCCTCTCTCGCTCTCCTCTGTAATCTACTCAAAACACAGCCTTTACCACATGTGATTAAATGTCATAATACTTATTCAGCTCTTTAACCAATTCAGATTTCTTCAAAAGAAAATAAGATAAGTTACGCATGAAGCAAACAAGTGGCTGGAATTGTAATCGTGTCTCTGAGGTTGTTATTTTTGGACCGAATTGATCTTGTCAAATGTCTATCTATGCTGTGCCGAGTCGCTGAAGTGTCTCGAAGATGACACTACAGGCCAAGCTTTGAAAGCCAACCTTTGAAGTGGACTCCTCAGGGACTTGCCACATTCTGTAAACATATTTACCAACTACTCCATCCAAGAAGTCTTGGTACACATCACAGTGGCTATGAACCATTAAAAACATACATTATGTAACATACATTAAAACAATTTTCAAAGCCAAATGACAGATCTTTCAGACTGCATTAGAAAATTGCAGCATTTTTCTCATTGCAAACGCATGTTTCAGATTGTTATTTTACTCACTTTATTCACCCCAATTTCCTCAAAATACCAATGATTATACATATTTAACACAAAACATCTTTTTCCTAACAACACAAGATCTTCAGTTTATACAAAAATCCATACATTCCTATCACCAAAACAACTTCACTGTGTCAATAATGCAGGTCACAAATTGATTCCTTTCGGTGTTATGCGGCACACCCCAACTTCCTCAGCCATCCATCACGTCTGACTAGCAAGAATTTTCATATCCTAATCGCAACCCCCTTAAGACATATACTTGCATGCAAAAAAATCACCTACACATTAAGTACATTACGCGCAAAAAAGGCCTAACTTAGTTATTGTTTCAGCAATCTGCAGTAATACCGCATTGGGTCAAAACAAGTTGATCCCCTTCCCAGGTGTGAAAATGGTTGTCTTTGTAACGTTAAAGAAAGGTGCATGTTCCAATCATACTTCTCCCCCCCACCCTCTATTTACCACCCGAACGTATATTGATTTTTTGATATCTGATTGAAAGTTTTCTCATGTCATCCGAAATAATTGAGCCCTCAAATCCATTCAACCTGAGATATTAAAAACTGGCCGTTTTCAATATGATTAACAAGCATTTAGCACCGTATTGCTAGGGCTTTGCGATATGCATATTGCTTCTACCATCAAAACCGCAAGTTTGTTTTCCACTACTTGATGGGGCCATGTGTAGTGCAAGTGCCAGGCTCTCATATCAAGTTATCACACAATAAACCACAAATCGGAACAAGCCCTTTTAAAACACAAGCCAAAGATATCTGGGTGCCGCTGTAGCAAACCAGACCTCTACCAGTGAACATTTGTTCATTCCGATCAGCTTGCTTCCACTGTTGTTTTGCATGTTTCACTTGCCGAGCTGCCAACATTTACATTTAGCAATCAGGAAGGTTTCACACAAAAAACTATGGGAGGTTTCAGAATAACATCAATCCTAATGGGTAAGAACCTCCTGAATCCGGGAGGTTGTAAACATTTGTGTATAAGAATGGACAAAAATTAACTAATAGCAAGGAGGGGTTGGCACCTCTGCACTTGAGCTTGATGCATCTGAAGGTGCCAAAACATAGTACCACTTCTTGATGCCCTTAAGTTATAGCAGGTGAGGAAGGGGGAAAGACATCCTAAATTTTGATTTAAGCATGATGACATAATCTTGACAGAAGATTCTAAAAGTGTATTAAAGCTAAATATGGCTATCCAAGAGTTGGGCACTTTTCTTTCCATATATTTGACTACCATCAAAGCCACAGCAAGTAAATAAACCAGCAGATCAAACATCTCCACTTCTTGAGAGCGGAGCCATCTCTCCTCATTTCGTCCTCAACACTAGATCAGGTCATACAATTCACCCCGGATTCAGCCCCGGGCTGCCTGTTGCTCGAACCCCCAACTAAACCCACGATGCCCTCTCAATCCCACTCCAGGACCCCGGAGCAACATTTGCACACCAAACTCACCCACTATAATTAGCCCCCACAAATGCACAGTATCAACACTCGTTTCCCATTTACGTATTTATCAAAATAAGCCCCCAATCCACGAGACAATTGATTGGAAATTGATCTCACCTCTTTTGACAGTCTTGTGAAGAGATCCCCTCCCCTAAGGAAATCCAAAATGAGGTAGAGTTTTCCCTCTGTCTGGAATGCTGCGGAAATGATAGCACACAAGAGGGTTAGCGATACAAAGTAATCACCACACAAGAATGACAGTTGACTCAGCTCTAGCTGCTATTTTTACTCGGATTTATCGAAATGAGAGCCGCACTGAAGGCCATAGACCTTTCTGCTGCAAGCATTCATTTTATAAAACCAATCAAATCAAATTTCTCACTTTTATTTTAAAGGTCCATGGTCCGATCGCTAATAGCCTCGTCCCCAGGGACCCCCGATTTTACCGGAAGTGGTCAACATTTTGATATTAGAAGAAGCTACTATTTTTCTCATTTACCCTGTAAAATCTTAGTTCTAAAAGATGTTGGTTTGGATGTTATGAGCGAAAATATGCCCCCTGTTTAAACTTTACAGAGTACTCTATGGGGATTACAAAATCATGTTTTGAGCTCTCGGTTTGAAATATCGGCGCAAAACTTTACAGATGGGGTTTTGTGGTGAAGGCCATTCTATCAAGATGAACAATTTATAGACTCTTAAATTGGGTCATCCCCCTTTAAAAAGATCTTGTAGTTCTTTAAACTTCTGGCAGTGCATTTCACATCATCCCAAAACGAAACTATTTTTTAAATTAAACTTTAATCAGTTAATTGCTGTACATATACATATGCACAAGAGATCACAGTTGCCAAGTTCCCCTCACCAAAACATGCTTCCAATAATAATCTGCCCTGAACAAAAAGCATGAAATTGATAGTGCAAATTCTAGTGAAACCGGCATTTTTCATTGAAGGCAAAATTCCACACACTTTTTACCCTAATTTGGTCAACACTCACTCCTAATTCAGATATGTATCTGCTTTCAACAACAATGAAAAAAGTTTCATTTACTAATAACCACTATAAATTTAGTATCATTTTTAAACAGCTGTTTAAATATGTACTATTATATGTAAATAAGGAACCCATTATCACTTAATTCACTTAATAATGGGCTCGATTTGAAAAATACGGCTAATAAAAATAACATATCTAATTTAATGGGGTTTTTTTTCCAATGTAAGCAAATACCTTGTGCAAATGATCATTTAATTCAGATAATGCCTCAATTATCAATAATTCAGTCTCCAGCCCATTTAATTCCAATACCATTTTAAGCAAATCAAAGTATTTAATAAAAAGATGTAGTCGCCTTTTACTATTTAAGTATGATAATTGTAAATCCAAATGATTTTTAAATGCATTTCACTTTAAACACTATAAAAGGTGTCCTATAACTTCCGACTTTCAAGGAATAATTGATCATATCCAGGTCTTTGCCCTGAAATTAGCAAGAAGCATGAAATCACTCTCCTCAGTTTGTTTTATCAAGCTAAGCCTTTTCCTCTCCACCAGGCTATTTTTTTCATCTCTATATAGGGCAATAGATAAAAAATGGAATCAAGAAGAAATGTATTCCATATCAAAAATACAGTATTCACCAAACACATGTGTCGTCTGCCTTCACGGTTTGTGAATGGGACAAATGTCACATGAGGTCACTAAGGTCACAAGATTTCACCAACATGAGGGTTGCTACCCAATGACCATTGTATCCAAGTGTCATGAAAATGCGTGCATGTATGTGGAAACAGTGGGCAATTTTGTTTAGGGTTAACATTTGGGTCAACATTTTTACCACAGACAGACACACACACACTACCAAAGCATATCTATGTGAACTTGTGCCGTATGAAATGTGGTATATTTGCTTTAACACCTAACAATCTATTCCAAACAGACCTCCTCTCACGTTCTTGTGGCTCATTGGTTTGTTTGTTTTCTCTCCCACAAGTCAATGGTATGGCTTGTGGTGGGTCACGGATTTGTCAGCTAGTGTGCTTATATTCCGGGGCCGCCGTGTATCCATGATACGACGCTCCTAACCTGGGCCCCGCTATTTGAGGCTGGGGCGGATTGGGAATAGTCAGGGTTACAACCCTCTCTTATTCGCACTGACTGCGACTGTCACAATACAGTTGTGACCACTCTGTACACGGGACGACGGCTTAACGTCCCCTCCGAAGGACGGATGCTTTCATGATCCTTTGCCCAATTCCAAGTGAACCATGGAGGAGAGCGTTAATTCTGTATTAATCATAGCTTGGGTATAACAGATCAAATCCAGAATTGGTAGTACCCCCCCGAATAAGTCCCAGCAAGTGCCACGACCCCACCGGAATTCGAACCCTGGCCATTTTGGATGGTAAAGTGGCGCCAGAGGCAAGCACTAACGCTATGCCACGCTCCTCCTCCCGCTCAATTGTTCTAGCATGTAAAAGGATGCTGGTTCAAATCCGCCCCGTGCACCGTTTGTTCTATTCCTGCCTTTCTTTTTACCCCAACATTTATGTGTAATTGCCACACTGGGAAAGGTAAAAGTAATTATCTTCCCCTCCCCAGATTACTATGCAAAGCGCTTTCATTGGAATGATATAGGACTGCAAAAATGACAATCGTAATCACCAGGTTTCATAATTGTTAACTATCAACTTTTTTAAAATTATACTTACCATAGTGTAGTTTGACAACGAATGGATGACACACCTCAACTAGAATGTTTCGTTCCATTTTGGTCCTCATTCGATCACGCACTGTTTTTTTTTTTTTTTTTTTTCCCTCCTGTGGAAATTGCCGACATTTTCCAGAGGGACATGTGGGCTAAAAACCTTCTAAAATGTCCTTTGAAGTCAAATCAATCGTCAAACCTTACTTGCCAAAGATTAGTCACGGAATTGAGGATATTGACTTAACTAAAAGCAATATCTATGTGCATGTGCCGTATGAAATGTGGTATATTTGCTTTAACACCTACAGATCTATTCTAACACAGACCTCTCTGCCACGTTCTTGTGGCTCAATTGGTTCTAGCATGTAAAAGGATGCTGGTTCAAATCCGCCCCGTGCACCGTTTGTTCTATTCCTGCCTTTCTTTTTACCCCAACATTTATGTGTAATTGCCACACTGGGAAAGGTAAAAGTAATTATCTTCCCCTCCCCAGATTACTATGCAAAGCGCTTTCATTGGAATGATATAGGACTGCAAAAATGACAATCGTAATCACCAGGTTTCATAATTGTTAACTATCAACTTTTTTAAAATTATACTTACCATAGTGTAGTTTGACAACGAATGGATGACACACCTCAACTAGAATGTTTCGTTCCATTTTGGTCCTCATTCGATCACGCACTGTAACACGAGAAAGACGAGATTTAAGCGAGAGAGAGAAATAATTACAGGGGTTGTATTTACGCCTATCAAATACACACCTCCATCCAGCCAAATGCACAGATCCTTTAAGTCAGGCTATTTATAGCTAATAGCACAGGGCCCCTTGGCAATTTCATTTAGCAGGTTTTCACTTTCCCATATAGGACAGTTAGAGAGGAGATATTAGCTGTAAATGCTAAGACCTGAAATCAAATCCAAAACCCTCTAAGTAATAAATCTTAGATGCAAATGCTGTGTTACCCCTAATAATTCCTCAAACAATACTTCAAGAACTAGTTATTTAGAAGCATTAAGGGCAGTACTGTACTGGAAAAGCTGCCCCTGGGATGTAAAATTGGTAAACTGGAAAAGTTTTGATTTTGTTGTTTTTTTAGTACAATTTCTAATGAAGCAATTACCTTTTGTTATGTCCTTGAAATCAAGACCCACACACTACCATCCACTTTTAAACAAGATGGAAATCAAGATACAAACCTGAACATATGCACCAATTTATTCTTGGGTGCAACAACACTCGAATTGATAGGTCTTATGGGGTATGGGGGTATGAATGCACTCATCTGAAAGGCAGTTCTTTGTTATCGATAGTGATTTTATTTTGGGAGGCAAACCAACTAACTTTGGGTGGTTAAAGGTGCGTGTTTCGATCGTCTTTGGGACCCCCCGATTTACCTGGAAGTAGTATCGATTTTGATATCAGATGAAAGGCCATATTTTTCTCATTGTCGTCCTGAAATTTGAGCAAATCCATTTAATTCCCAAGATATGAATACAGGGTCGCGTTTTTCTGCGTTTCTGCGTCCAGGACGCCGATTTTGGGAAATTAGCTAATTATGGACGCACTGATTTTCACAATCAGAGGGGGTTTGGGGGTCCAAAAAATTTCAACTGGACGCAGGCAAACCACATGTCCGTGTTACTATGTGGGAATTGGAAACCTCCCAATTTTACTTCTTGCCAGAGATAAAAAATGTGTACCGATTCACAAACCTTAATATTTTTAAAGCGCAAGTTTGTCTAGGCTGTTTTCTTTCCCGTACCTGCTAGATATCCATCACAAGTTCTTCATTCATAAAACTGCCTTTGATGTTGCCGATGAAGTGGGTTAGTCAATCAAAAAATCATTTGCTGACCAAAATTTCCATAAATGACAGCTTAACCAATCAGCAAACGGCAAACCATTTCTGAAACACATTCATGACATACTAAGGAGTCTGCCCAGTCTGCCATGCTAGGGAGTCCAAAATGGCCGACCGGACATAAAGTGATGTTGACGCGAAACTATCCTCAAGAATTTCATCTTTTTAAGCTTTCAAAAAATGCAAACCCTGTCATTTGTCAGTAGCAAATATGTTTTTCTGTTGATTATTTGCCATTTTAAGTAATTTCTCAAACCAAAAACCATTTTTCTTGGCGATGTATTTCCAAGGCTGGGCTAACAGAAGTGTAGTACATGACGGCCTGTGTGATGCCCTTTTTTGTGTATGTTGCCTCAAAAATGTTTGGAACTTTGGATGCAAATGTGAGAAAGGGCAAACTTTGAAATAAAGCATTCAAAAATCGGTAAGTGTAATTACATTCTACCTTCTAACTTCTGTTTTGGAGTAGGTATGTGGTGAGTTCACTTGACTGTCTTGAGCAAGTCCTGCCCAGTCATATATAAAATCATGTTTGTTGTGTTTGTTATATAGTTACATTTGAATTTCACAAATAAAGAAGCTGTACTGCACAACGTATACAAAAAAAAAATGTGCTGCTGCCCTAAACCCTTATTAGTATTATTTCTGAGCTGTGTGAACATCCCAGGAATAGCAGACCCACTTAACTTGCCATTTTTGATAGTTACAGAGCATGGAAAGGGAACTGCAGTCTACCACAGGGAGTTGAAAGGAATGTGACAACGCTCTGTTTCTTTGGGAGCTTTAATTGATTGCTTTCTTGCCAGAGGTCATTTCATCATACAAATCCCAAAATGCAATGTATATAGTATGGTAATAACCCATTACATTAGTACTTGGGACTCAAACGTTTCTATCTAGGCGTAGGTATGAACTAAGGCAGTTGGAATGCCCCTGGGGAATACCACAAGCCTGGGATCACAAGCACTTTTCAAATTAATGTCAAAGCTAGAAAAATAGTACTGCTAAAATTATTTTTGCCAGAAGGTGCTCAAATATTGCATTACCTCAAGGTGTAATTTTCCATTTGCAGTGCAATATGGGATTGAGTTTGCTAATTGTGGTTGTCATACAAGATGCAAGAGCCACATGCCTAACCACAACTTAGTCATACCACTTAAGATACAACAAACATCATCCTGAAACTGAGTGGCCCAATGTAGCCAAAGCCAATCTTGTCATCCCGAGTGATGACCCGCCACATTCCTACTCTAAAACAGAAGGTCTCAGAATGTAGAAGGTAGAATGTAAATTACACTTACCGTTCAAAAATGCCTTGTATGCATTTTATTATTTAGTGAAACTTGTCTTGGGATAAAAGTTAGTCATTCTGTTTGCCCTTTCTTTGCTTTGCAGTGTTTTCTTTTTGCATTGAGTTCTCTTTTGATTTTTGTTAATATTTGGGAGATATTGAGTGACAAGTCGAGATAGGGCCTTTTTGGATTGAAGGTGAATTAAACTTAAAGATGCACTCCCCCAACTGCCCATTCATTAATGCAGTGAATTAGTACACTTCTGATCATGATGTGGAGCTATATAGGAAGTTATGCCATGGTTCGAGAACCAACATTTTTACCACTCAATCACATTTGGACCCCTTGTTTTCTGGTTTGGACCCCTTGTTTTCAGACTAAAGGTGGGGGTTAAGGGGTCCAATTATCTTCCACTGGACCCCTTACTTTTACCATGCAGCGCTACCCCTGTATGAATATGCAATATGGATTATTGCTTCCACCATCAAAACCGCAAGTTTGTTTCCCACGGTACTTGTTGGGGCGTATGTGCAAGTGCCAGGCTCTCGTATCAAGTAGACAACACAATAGGCATAAATCGGAACAGGCACCTGTAATTCATAATTCTCTATCCCTAACAAGGCTCTAGACCACAAAATACCACACAATGTAATATTGTGGTATATGATAATTACAAAATCTACAATATTTTGTGGTAGTTTGTGGTATGTGATCTTATCATTGACATATAAAGTGTGGTACATCCACTTACATCCCGCACCATGTAAGCCAAGGTTCCCCTGGGCCCACAATTTCTCTCGGCGGCCCTGTACATTGTGGCCTATGGCGCAGTTTGTTGTTGTTTATTACTGTTGTATTTTGTGGTATATGATGAGTTACTCTAATTTGGTATAGTTATGATTTATCTAACTACTAAGCATATACCACAATATACCACAATCAAATTTTGGTGGTAGTTTGTGGTCTATGGAAGTGCAAGTATGATGAAAGTTGTGGTATATTGTGATCTGTGGTAAGTCCTCACAATATACAGCCTGTAGTGTTAGGGCTATTGATGATGACCACTTGAAAACAAGATACTTTGTCCAATTAAAGACACATGGGCTATGAGACAAAACAGAAAGAGTAGGCCCCTGTCAACATATTTTAGTCCGATTAAAATACATCATATGCATCAAGGTGTGATGTTGTTAATTTCTAATAAAACACTAACATGATTGAATCAACAACCACCTGAAATGATCAACAATTTTGCACTCACAAAACACTAAAGATGGGTAAATATGACCCTTCACCCTTTCATACCAAAAAGATAGTAAATATCAGATATACTGCATACTGTCACCAGCTTCTGTACAATTGAATCAAACACTTGGCACTTCCATAGCTTAAAAAACCCTTAGATTATCATTTGAATGTGCTTATTTTCTTGACTGCATCCATTTTTACTACAGACCCACCACTAAAAGCACCGTTACAACATTACACAAAGCGCTGCTAGGCAGACACAATGCGTATGCGTTAATTTGGCGGTCATGTCTCACGGAAGGCGTGCAATTGCCCGCCGCAACAATTCACAAGGATTTTCTTTCAAAACTGGTCAAACTAACCTTCCAAAACCAGAAATTTAATATATGAATTGCAATCTCTGCATTTTATCTTCGCATATTGATAGAATAGATTACGTAAAGAACATTATTTGGCCTTCTGTTAAGTTGCAATATGTTCTGCCCCGTAAGTCACCCTTTCAAGAGCAAATCCTCTATTGACCATAAGAGTGGTTAAATATGCACAGAAAACTAGAAAAGCTGTTATACAGCACTTATGTAAGCTAATCAACAGAATAGTTGCTTCTTGGACTCTGTTGCACTGAATAGTGTAACATAGTTGCCTTTTAAAAAAGCTGTTTTGTTCCATGTTCTGTTGCTTTTAGGTCATCTCGGCCCCATTATTTTTGTGTCAATGTCCCATGAAATCACCGCATTACATTCACAATGTTACGAAACCGTCCCCATGCCAGCCTTAGACAACCGACATTAACAGCCACCAGCTCTTATAAGCCAACTTTGTTACTGATTGTGATTGTTACTCTTCACTTTAACGACAAGAACAATACAGAATCGGGTAGCGCTTAAAGGAACCCCCCAAATCTCTGAAATTGGGTTTGGGGTCCAATAAGGGGTCCCCTGACTTATTTTCAACATAGGAAGTTGATATTCGGGGTTCCAAGATTTGTTGAAATTGGTGGTCCAGAACCACAAAACGCAGGTTAGCGCTACCCCTTTACAGAAATTGTCCCCTTAAAGGTCAACGGAGAGATTTCAAAGTCATCCATATTTTTTTTCTGTGATATGTATTGATTTCATCAGCTTTTAGACGCACCATATATCCTAATACCTTTTATTTGGGTACAGGAAATAACTTAAATGAAATAAAATTGATGTGGATACGTATATTTCATAGAAACATAGTTGAATGTTTTGTATTTGCTCCTATAACGAAATTAAGAAATTTCCAATTTCTGTACCAAAGCAACAGTTTTCTCACTCACTCAGCTTATCCTTACGATGGGGATATTTTTGATTATAAAGCTTTAATTACACAGTGCCAAATCAGGAAATTTTCCACACATTTTTTCGGGACACCTGTTATGTGAAATCTCTCGTTGCACTTTAAATTTAAAAATATAGTAACCACCAACCTGTTTTTACGAATTCTGTCTGGGGCAAAACACATATTTCGGACTACAATTAAAAATATTTTGTGCAGCTTTTACACCTTACCTTTTAATGTGCTTTTTTGAGTACTTTCAGGTGCTACAGAGTGCCTTTGTCCTTGCCGGAAATTTTGCGTACAATAAGACCTGCAAGCAACAAAACCAATAACAAATTGAACCTATCAAATTAAATAAACATTTGCTCGCGTTAATTTGCAGTTTCTTGCCATGTCATCTCCCATATAGCCAGCAGGTATCTCGCTCCAGAAAGTCCAAGAATTGGCTTCATTTTTTTTAAGCTAATTTTAGTTTAAACAGCTACAGAGAGGGCGTTGCCAGTGTTTTCCTCTTTTATAGTGTTCGGTATCTACAGCACCGGGCTCATACAACATTTTGCACATTTCCTCAGATGTTTCACATTTATGAAGTATGTGGTATAAATAAGTTGGTTTGGTAAAAACATTTGGTGAGATTACGTTACCTTTAAAAGGGATAGCATGAGAATGTAGGAGGATTCTGGGTGTATAGGTCACAACTAAAAATACATCGGTCCTCGGACCACTGTGTCGCCTGCCGCCGCGGGAGTGAATGATGGCCTAACATGACCTTGGACCTTGGTATGTGACCTTTTGCCTCACAACCAATGAGGGATCCCATGTTGGCACCTATGACTCAAGTTTGTTCCAATGGACTCACGTTCATATGAGGTCAATTTTACATTTTCCGCTATTTGCCAACTTGACCTCACAGACCTTTGACGTGGCATGTGAACTTGACCGTCCACAATGAGGATCCCATGTTGCACTATGGTCCCGTTTGGTTCCCATTGAAACTTCAAGTTTTCATATGAGGTCAATTTTACATTTTCAAGCCGATTTTAACAACTTGACCTCTCACATGACCTTTGACCTTGGCATGTGACCTTTGACCTCATCACAGTGGGGATGCCATGTGGTCAGAATCCTTGACCCATTTGGTTTACTCCATCAAAGTATGTTGATATTACTGGTCCAATGTTAACCCCTTTTTTCCACAACAGAGCATCAAAAAACAGACCATCCACCCGGACATCAACAACCCAGTTGACAAGTGATCCCTATGTGTGTCTTCCTGCCTTAGGCAGGAGACACAAAAAACGAGGACAAGCACTGAAAATGCACAAAACAGAAAAGCTGAAAATACAAGAAAAAGCTGAAATTCGGCACGTTTTCTAAGTTTGAGAAAAAGGTGAAAATCAGCGAAAAGAAGGACCTCTCACCCCCTATTTGGGGGGAAAAAAGGATACAAACGGTGGAAATTGATTTTTATTATTAAATAAATAAGGGACAGTGTGTGCAATTCCCATTCAAGAGGCACTACCCCATCCTCAGCCTCAACCCAATACTCATACCATCAAACCTGAGATTTTGTACCAATACCATTAGAACCTTGCCTTGTTATCTCATCGCGAAAATATTTTGACTTCATTTGCATTAGGCAGGCTAAAATATGGTTGTTTAGGGTAATCAGATGAAGTACCTTTAACGAAGCGAGCCCTCTGCTCAAACCTTTCCTCCCCCTAACTGAAACTGAACATTGTACAGTGTCCTATGGAAAATGACAAAATTCACCATACCCCACCCTCAGAAATAACTACGGCGCCCCTTTCTTCTGCCCCCACCCCATTTTTAAAAGGTCTGTTACCCTTCTGACCACTTGAAATATTTTAAAATCTAGACACTAAATCCAATTTCATCCATTTGTCTACATCACTTGCAAGTTACCACTTTCCTTATTAGATTATTGAAATCAACTGGATTGAAGGCAAAGTGGTCATCTATCACTTAGGTCGTAATCGATTCTTTCTGTGATGAGTGTACACAGTACAGTCAAATTAGGACGAATTCACAAACTCCAAATTTCATGATGAGTTATCAAATCATCATTCATTTCAGAAATTGAATTAGTCGTACTGCATTACAACTTTTTTTAGTGTAAACTTAAAGTCGTTAGCGATTTCAATTTTGCCAAGCATGACTCCAGCGTGACCCTTACCGGTCTACTATCACACCCACACACCACCTTAATTTTTCATTTTCGGAATAGAATTCAAAACTTTTATTACCCGTGTAAATGCCACATAATATTCAGACATAATTTTTGTGTCTAAAACATTTTTTATGGCTGGAATCCTTTTGATATTATTAAAAATTTGGCTCCCACACCCATCCTACAACTAGAAACCAATAGAATGGCCGAGTATCACACTATTTAACCACGGTATGCAGCAATGTGTGAAATGCTATACACATGCACCCGTGATTGTTTGGGAAGATCCAACTTCTGCTAATCGGGTCAATGTTTCTGTCATTGCAGTTGGAACATTGACTTGTTTCGTCCTTCTCGTTTGCTCTTTCCCGTTGGTTTGAACCAATCCCACAATGCACTGAATGTGTCTATACTGTTATTATACTACATTGTCAAGTACTCATGCTAAAAAAAATGTTCAAGAAATTTAAGGATCACAAACAGTTTCAATGATATGATTTTTTAAAATCCCGAAGTACTTGGCTTCTTGGGTTCAAAATGAGTGTAAAGTCATGGTTTTATGTGTTAACAATAAGATTTTGTGGATCACATGACCTATAGGTGAATTTCCCTAAACTGGTGCATTGTGGGATGGATTCATACTTCTCTGCTTTCATTGCTACTTGCAGGTATTTGATATTTGTGTTGTGATTTGATTCTTAGCAATTGGGGTAGCAGAACATGCAAAAGTACGTCCTCTGTTTCTGACTGACAATTCTTTGGTCATCCGTAGTTGTGAAGAGTGCACAGCTTTTTCAGTATTTTGACAAATAATAAATACAGCAGATTTTGTAAGAATGGAAGGTGACAGTGATTGCTCTGCATAGAAATATACTGTCAAGAGGAACATTTGCGCTACATTTTTTCCGCCTCTCTGGAGGCCGAATTAATAACACAGGAAATGTTTATTTTGGGGGAAGTTGTGTGCAGTCCGATTATGATAGCTGAAAAAAAATAAAAACAATTTAAAACAGTGGAAATGCTCAAAATTGCAGAGCGCGAAAACTTACACGCGCAAAATGAGCACTTTGAGTAACATAGTTGCTGTGTTGACTTCCATGAATCAAAGGGTGTGTGGTTCATCCTTTATTTAGTTTATTATAGCACTAATTGGTTAAAAGCATTTTACAATATATAAAATAAAGGCCACCTTGTGTAATTTTTATGGACATTATCTTCTGATATGAATCCCCCAAATGGATTTACGAGGCCATAAGACCACATATCAAGGAATTGCGGTAGTTTGGCTAAACATTGACAGAAATCCTATGCTTTTACTTTGTTTGACAAAAATCATTGGCTCCCATCTCATTCTTGCTATTCACAATAAAATTCTTCACTATCAGGTCATAACTGGCGTGTTTTCATCAGACTACCGGGAACATGCTAAAAACGAAACTCCCATTTTCCCTCTTCCATTTCCCTATGATAGTGTTTTTGTGCATATTTATGCTTGCTACTCCACACACGATCCCTCTGAAGAGTGCTCTATCCATCTCCCTGCCATTGACACACCACTACCTACAACAAGAGTTGTATGCGTGTGTGTTCCACAGGGACAGAAATCTACTCTCCAACACTGTATCTACTACATTATCAGCACATCAACACTCGTTGTTAGAAAACTGATTAGCACAGGATTATTTGGGCACTTGGCCCTTCTACTTCTTCCTGTATCTTTCTTCTCGATGCAAATTCATCCTTTCCTAAAACCAAGAGTTCATATATCTGCTTATCTATATTTTGGGGGCAGAGATTGTCCCTACCACCACTGCCCACCAGGACTGCCTTTTAAGGCGGCTACAGAGCAATGCTCTCCTCCCAAACACTCTCCTAAATACTACAGAGAGTGGATTTGAGCTCTTCCTTAATCCGCTCCATAGTCTTGTCCGTACCTGTATATTTTGACCATTTTTTATTATGGATCTTATCTTAAAAATGGCTTGGCAGGATAATAGTCTCCTACAATGGCACAGACAAACTCTTCGATTAAATATATAATTACAAAAAAGAAAAAACATAAAAATGTTTTGTTTTGTTGTTAAAGCTGCTCATCTGTTGCCCCTACAAGTTCAGAAGAGTTCTTTGTCCGCTCTCCCTTGCTCAATTTAAAGGCAGTCCTGCTGCCCATAAGGCAGGACTGCTTGGATGCTAACACTGTACTTGCAATTTGGAGGTTGCTGGTCCCAATCCTGCTTTCAGCTATTAGCTCCCTTGATTGGTACAATTTGTAACTGTAATTGTAACCGTTTTGTAATTGTAACTGGATTCTTGTACAGTTTACCATGCAGACCTGGCACAAAATTTGTTTATTGTTTACTATATGCTCAATCGTTTGTTCGTTTCGTGTTAAGTTCCAAAATCACAGTGGAAGATCCGTCTTTAACCAGCTATATTTTTGTCATCCAGTTGATCAAGCCTGTGGATCTCCTCTTGGGGACTTGTAGACCTGACAGTCATCTTGATGCTGCTTGAATTACAAAATGTTTTGCATCCTAAACGATCCAATATTTTTACCATATTCTAACAAACAGGAAAATCGGCGTGGTAATCGAGCAAGGATGCCGGTGGATTTTTTTCAATGAATTGCAGTTTTTTTCCGTTATTCCACCTCGCAGGTCGGGGGTGGGGTGTTGGGATCAGGTTAGTGCAGTGGGCTTCTCCGCCTTCACACCACTGTTTTTTTTCCAGGTTCAAACCTCATCGGCCATGCAATTTCATGTGTGTTTGGTTCCCAGTTCATTCTCGGCCTGCGGTTTCTACAGGTACTGCAGTTTCCTCCTGCTTCTAAACTGGGCTTCATTAAATACTTATCCTCCTCCCCATCTCACATGACTATCTTCATTTCTGCTCGTTTTGCTTGCCTCGATACAAAATTGGGATATGGTCTACTTCCTTAACATCCAAACTCGTTAACTTTTGTCACTTTCTTAACACGTGCAGATTATAGTGTATGCAAACTAGTGTGAATCTATCCTGAAGTCATAATGGATTCTCCTGTCAATGCTGTGTGAAATTTGCAATGTTAAAATTGCCTTTTGTGATGGTCCCTTTTATCACACCTGGCCCTGTAGTTCCCCAGAAACCAATTTGGTCACTTGATAGTTCTTTAGTCTGCAGCAGCTACCAACTTTACCATCGTCACCTACGGCAGGCTCCACGGGTTCACTGACGGTTTGATGTGTCCAACAGTGGACGACATACATGAAGATGTCCTTGAATCATATGGGTCATTCTACCCAATGTAGGGCTATTACAATTACTGTTAAAAATATCTCATTGTATTATTGAAACGTATCCATAGAACCACATCAAGTATGTGAAAGCATAGAGGTAGTAGTTAAAGTAACTGGGTCCCCCTTTATGTAACTCTTGTAAGGCCCCGCCAAAAAAAACAAGTGTCTCAGAAGAAATGTGAAAAATCGCAATGCGAAATGCGTTGTTTTTTTTTAGAAATGCTAATGCGTAACACCCTCGTCTTACCAAGGGGGGGGGGAGGGGTGGGTTACCACCCCCCCCTACGAACTCGCCCCGGTGCGCTAAAACGCTAAAAAAAATCGTAAAACAGCTTCTAGGTAATCGTTACCTCATCCTTTCCGGTCATTTTAGCGCAAACAATGTGAGGGTAGTACTTCACCGGGGTTAGGGTATGCCGTCAAAGTCGAAGGGGAAGGGGGGGTGGGTTGCCACCCAAGGATATTTTATGATTGAATTTTAGAAAATATTATGGCACAAGTATGGCTCTAAAAGCTAATTTATGTAAAACTAGCCATTGCATCATTTAGAGCTGAAAGCCGCATGAAAATCCGATACTCCCTACAGTTTTTTTAGCGCAAAATTTGATTTTTGCTGCTATTTTCTGTGAAAAATGCCAATTGGGCGACTCGTCGGACTTGATGACCGGTCATTGTGACGCAATACTAGTTATGTTAAGTACTTTATTTTGGTATCAATGGAATGAGGAAGGCCATACTATCCACTGGTATCTACAAATCATAATCATCGGGTGCTTGTTATAAAAATTCTCGAGGGGTGGGTGTTAACCACCCCCCTCTTGGTAAACGTGTTACAAAAAAGGCTTTGTAAGACGGGTTAATGCATTTTTTCTTTTTTTTATGCATTTTGGCCCACTTTTTCCAATTTTTCATTTTAAAAAATTTCGCGTAAAACCTAAAAAAACATTATGGCAGTCACAAACCAATTTTAAACACAAAAACAACCAGCGCGGTCTTTCTGAGACAAACTTGTTTTTGTTTTTTTTTTGGCCTAAGCGTATGTCTGACCTCCATAGGTTATGAGTTCAAGGTCTAGGTTACTTTGACACCATTTGGTTAGACCATTTTAAATCAATAACATCCATGTGGACTTAGCTAGGTACACTACTCCCAAAAATATTCTAATCAACTCCCAGAACTAAAAACAATATTCAACACTGAACTTGGAACTTCTGTTTACAACCATGTTCTTGACAGTGGTTAGGCCGGCAGTGACGTCCCTACTTTTGTATGGCCAAACATGGCCACTTTTTAAGTGGTTGAATCTACCCATTTTAAAAACGTGGCATTTTTCTCTTGGTTCACGGGTTGAATTTGATGGTCACAAGGTATTCTCTCAAATTTGTCGGATTGACCGAGCTCAGAAACTATCATACTCTACATATCATCACTTTTAAGACTCATATTTTCAGTCAGATTCGAAGATAATGCATGTTCAATTCATGGCAAATGAAAAGTGCTTACGTCCCCCCTGCTTCAGATGTACATAATTATCCTCCCCCTACCTTTTCCGACTCAGGATTTGAACAATGGAATACCTTGCCAAAGAGAGGGCATCAGTTATTACTTCCAAGCATCAAGATTAGGTGGTTAACCTAAAATATCAATTTTACACAGCAGTGTCATATCATATGACGCAGATATGTTGTCTGTGACGCAAATCACAACACTGGAATAACTTTCGTAATTGTATAAAAACATAGAGTATATATAGAGAAGTTAACATGACCGACTTTCGCAATAAAGCAAACTGATCAGAGTAAGGACTTGCAAAGGATACATGTATAATTCTGCCATACGTAAATACTTTGCGGGGTTAATTTTGGGACTCTTTTTACAACACAAAGACTACAGTATTGTTTACAGCCAGCCAACTATGAATCTTCGTCTACACCTCTGATCTACAATAGCTCATCCACCACAGGAACACAGTTCAATGTTTACTTGTACATCATTGACATGAACTGACTTCCTGTGTCTGACTTCTCTACAAGCACTATGAGTTGCTCATCCGCATAAGACCCAGTTCAGTGGGTTATATGCATTGACATATGACCTACTGAACTGTGAGATCGGATTCTCTCTACAAGCACTGGTAGTGCTCCATCTTCCTCGAGTCCAGTGAACTCAATGTGTAATGCATTAGTCGCCTCATAAATCGCGAGCGTTGATTCTAAGTGCCGACCTACGCACGCGTGCGTACAAAGTGGCGCGTAAATATACACGCAAACACATGTCTGAACACGTTGACGTCACTTGCTCGAGAAGAATATGGAGTCTAATACAATAGCCTCCTCCACCAGGACCAGTACAGTTCCAATGGTTTACTTGTACATGCAACATTGATTTTGAGCTGACTTGTGTGATCTGACTTCTCTCCACGCCCTGAGTTACAATATGCTCATCCACATAAGACACAGTTCGGTGGGTAATACTTGTAGTGATGCATTGACATGGAACTGACTTGTGCGATCTGGATTTCAAAGTTCATGTGTTTTTGAATCATTCCTCCCCCCAAAAAAAAAAATTACAATTTTAAAAGGCTGCCAAACGATTGCAAATTTACATTTCCAGTACAAATACAACAGTAAGATTAATATGGGGATTATTTGCTGACAGAATCACCCACCCATCCAATAAAGTTCTATTAAAGACACTATCAGTGAATTCACCCGAAAGAGTCACAATCTGTTAATTTCAGAAATAGCTCAAAGTGTAGGATAAAGCTGTAAAAACCTTCTAAGTTACTTTTTTCAGAAGAATTGCCAGAAATGATAAAACCGACACGTTTTCAAAGTTATGACTCTCCATTCACTTACATGTTTTAGTAAGTCCTGACGACAGAAATGACTAAAAATATCCAATTTTATCTTGATTAGTAGTGCTTCATGTCCTTATCATTTGCAGGTATGTCGGGTAACCTGTACTTGTTACAGACTGCACAATTCTGAATTTTTGATTTTGTTGATTTTAAATTTGCAAATCACTGATAGTGCCTTTAATGCAACTACATCACTTGGGAGTGGTGGCCCAAATATTTGTCTTTAAACTATATTATATTTTTCCGTGTAATGATATTAAATCTGTACACAGTTTCCCAGGTTATTAGAAGAGTTACAGTAATTAAGCCTTCCAAGAAAAACAATTACACCGATCAGCGGCAATAGGAACATCTTTTGTTTATGTTATACAAAGTATCAATCTTTCTGCTTGCACCTCCACATTGTGTCTGTACTTAGTGAAGTCTGGTTTACCCTCCTGAACTTCATTGAAATTCTGGTTTGTTCCCTTGAACTTGTACAAAGACATTGAGGAACACCAACCTGGGGTCGTACACAATGTGTACTATGATCAACCCAACTGAAGATTTCTATTTATTCAATTGAAATTCTTGGTGCCTTGGGTACAAACGAAAGCCAATAAAATTATAACGTTTGACGTGATTATTTACTCATTAATATGGCATGAACGCAATGTGTGTGTGTGGCTGTGTTAACTAGACAAGACTACAGTACAACCCCTAACACTAAAAATACTCGCTTAGACATTCGCTCTCATTGGTAAATTATGTAAAAAGCATTATCACTTCACGGAACACCTGCATATAGCCTGATGGTGAGATGATTTTAATAATACAACGCGCTCTTGAAGCGCTTTTGCTAAATAATAAATTTATAGTTGTATTGACCAACGTGTCCAAATCAAGCATATGAAGCATATCGCTGGAAGCCTATGAGTAATGTCTTAATTTAAACATACAAATCCCATGGTGTTCTCTATTGGTAACCTAATTTCTATGAATTATCACACACTCTTTGATTCTATTCTAGCGATGATAGAGTATAAGAACATTAATAGATCACCATGACCAACACTGTCCATATATCATTTTAATCTTGCATCATTGGCCGATGACATACACTTCAATTTCCCTCGTTTATGCCGTGCCATTTACATCATCTCCAGGGTTTAATATCCTCTTTCTGAGAACTTCTCCATATGTGCTTTGTAAATGTATTTTCGGTGCTTGTACTATACTACTACTACTAAAACCAGTTTTAAATCCGGCTTTATCCCCGTCAACGGGGGTGGCCGGATTCACCTCATATTTGCAGCAACCGCCCTTACTCCTTCCTTCCATTTCACCCCATTCAATGCATCCTCCATCCTCAACCCAACCTTCCTACTCTCCTCCTCCACTTGCTTCTTCCATGTCTTCTTTGGACGTCCCCTCCTCCTCAAACCTGGCGGACATAATCTTTTCGTGTCTTTTGGAAGCCTAATTATTTTTTGGATTTATCAAAATGGCATATTTTTTTAATTATTTAAAAAGACTTCACTGTAAAATGGCACTTTTGAACTCACTACTGAAACACATGCATCATCTGTCATCATGGTTTGTAAAGAGGGACAAAACATGAAAATGTTTTGGCCTCAAAATGACCGGTCCTGGACTTGGACTTTTTTACATAATCGCCTGACATACAAGATTATTTTCACAAAATATTAGCTGGATCAGACAAGCTTAAAAAAATATGCCAACTAACTCATTATAATTTTGTTTAAATGGTAGAGTTCAACATTGACTTGCAAGTGTGAATTCTATTTTAAGTGCATTTTCTTTTTAAAAATTTGAAATTATCTTTTTTTTTTTTTAATTTCCAGGTTTTATCCAAGTCTGTAAAGTATTTCAGGTTGTGTGGAACAACTTCTCCAAAAGCTTTTCACCATAATTTTTACAAATACAAAGTGCACAAAAAAGCATAGACCTTTATTAAATCTGTGTAATTTGAGCAGAGAAGGGCTTTTGCTACAGAGCAGTTAAGTGCCAAGATGATATTTCTCCCCTTTACATTTTTTATTACAATGGTAAAATGGGGATCACTGAACTTTCCCAAAGGAAAGGAGAGCAATAACAAAACCATGGTGCTGCATAATTCATGTAGATATACTACTCCTAACCAAAGCAAGCTAATGAAATTTAAATTTTCTTTAAAGTGACAGATGAAAGTGCAAAAGTGGAAATATTTGTGCTACATTAATTTTCACGCTTTTTGCGCACTCCTGAGAAAGCGTGAAATTAATAACACGCAAAAGTGTTTATTGTGCAAGTCTATGTACGATAGCTGAAAAAGGCGAATTTTAAAAGCAAGTGAAAATTTTCATGCTAAAAATTGCAGAAGCGCGAAAAATTACACGTGCGAAAATTAACACTTTTACCATATTCGACGTCCAAGTCAAGTTCAGCAGACAATCAACAACAAAGCTTGCACGGAAGACATTGCTCCGATTTCCCCCATTAATTTGGTTAATGACACGACTCACAATAAAAAAAAACGTTCTCAGTCTAAACACAACTTCATTATGTAGATCCGTTTCTCCTCTTAAAGAACCTCAGCCATATCTTGTTCCGTCTCAATTGGCTCCTCATTTGATCGCACCATTCAGCTGCCGCCCTTAATCCGGGTGATTCCTTGCATCAATTAGATTTTCTCCCGCAAATCAAAGATGGTGAGCTGCAGATCTATTTATAGATTGCACATGAGAAGAAGAGAACTAAAGGGGGGAAATATTTGACAATGCATGAAGAAAAATGATGCCACTCTAAAAGCTCAATTGATGGACATGTAGAAGATCACCAGCCAACTGTGTTATACTTTGTTCATCATCAAATTGGCAAGACTCTTCACACCGCGAGTTGATACAGAATACTGCAGGCGCAACTGCAAGCAACAATACCGCAGCACACGCAGTGCGAGAAGTTAGCGCGGCGTACGCTTGTGGTGAGAGGCGCGCGTGTAAAACAGAATTATTTTCACGCGCGGATAAACAAAAGCCGAATAATTTTTGCCTATTAGGTGATGAACAAAGTATAGCTACTTCTGAAATTGTCTCATCCCAGAAGATAAGAGTTTAGACTATTCAAAGATGTAAACATGGTCTTGCCATTTAGAGCCAAATTAATGTACAAGACTTAAACTCCCTGAGTTCTACCACGTTTCTTACAGTATCTCTGCTTGGCTCATACATGAGATAACTTTGGTAACCAATCAAATAGACTACCATGTATCTGTTACAAAACAGTTAAGGTGTCTTATCATGTTTCTGATTGGGTTATTTGGTGAGACCTAGCCACTGTATAACCAATCAAATCGGCCGGTAGACCTCAGGGGGTTAAAATATCACCATTAACTCTTGATTTTGCATCACTCCTTTGATACCCTCCATGTTATTCACTGTACCTTTTTATTTATATTTTACAATCTTTTTAATATAAGTTTTCAAACAATTTTACAAAAAATTATCTTGATATCACATTATTTGTAGCTCTAGTATAATATGTTTATACTTTTTAAACATTTCATTTCATTTCATATTATACAGAGTTACTCACAGATTTAAAAAACATAAAATCAGCACATAAAATGATAAAACAATAATGAAACAAGATAATGTTAGTTTGCACAAACTAAAAAAAATATTACCAGTTCAAATTTGACGCTTCGGGAGATATAGATATAACCATTGAGTACAAGGGTTAGCCCAAAAAGCCTCTTAAAAGGAGGATATTCATGGGGCTCTCAGTATGAAACCAAATTGGGATACAATGAGACAGCGGCAAGAAAAAAAAAAAAACCTACACATACAGCAACACCAAAAATTAAAAATAGTTTAAATAACAGTTATTGCCACATGTATGTGTAACCCTGACGGCACAAAAAGAAGACCTATTAAATTTAATAACCACAGATCACAATTCAATCTGCCAAAGTTGTTCACTCCCGATGTTTTTGACTGCCATGGAATGAGAAAAATTTTCTTTTGATTGATAACCTTGGTAGTGTTACCATTGTTGAATACCAGTATAAAAGAAAGACTTTAGCTTGCATAAGTTCTGAGAGTAAGGTTGTGTAGGCTACCCCTGGTATGTATTTATGAAACTGTAGACCAAACGTTTGAAATTGCACTTCAGATATTCCGGCGGACATTCATTGTAATTTGAAAACATGGTTTTTTTAATTTTAGTTGAGTTACCTATCCCTCAAGACAACAAACCAATTTATCCCTTCTTTTTGACCCACATGGCTGCGGGGGCCAATTCTAAGATAAACCTAACAATTTTATTTTGCATTTTGAGTCTGTTTTTAAATATTGAGGAAGCATCAAAAACACGACATGCATAATCAAATGACATAAGATGAGTGTGGAACATAGGAGCTTTACGTTTCTGCTATTTAGACATCCCGCATACCTATACAGAAAACTTAACTAGAACCAGCTTTTTTTAAGAACTTCCCAAGCACCTTTTTCACCGGTGAATGAGACATCAATTTACCCCAGGTACTTGCATTTGAGTTTGTTTTCTGAGGTTACTCACAGTTGCATTGAAAGATTTTACTTTGTCGAGTTTTTGTTTAGTACCAAATAACATGCATTCTGTTTCCTAAATGCAAAAGATAATTTATTATCGATTAAACATTGTCTACATGTCTCAGCTCAAGTTCTTACAAGCTTAATAGCAATTACTATCGGATCTCTACGGATACAGCAAGGAGCTGTCATCAGCGTTAGAGCAAGAGTTTTGCAGGTCCAACCATGGACCATATCATTAAAAGCAAAGAAACATGAACAGTGGACCCAGAATGCTCCCCTGAGGGACCCCGCAAGACACAGGAGCGAATCAGAATCACATTGATTCACATTAACAATTTGTGTTATGCCATTTAAATAAGATTTAAACCAATCCACTGAGAAACACATTGCCTGAAGCTTCTGGCAGGGAATACAATGCGTCACAGTGTCGGAACATGCTTTCTGGCGATCTAGCAGACCATACCAGGTGGAATTACATTAGACTTGATTTGGATGTAATCAGTTCGATGACTCGACAAGTGTCAGTTGAGAACCCCCCTCTAAACCCAGATGAAAACATTATAGATATTATTTCTTTCAATAGATTTCCAGTGAAGTACACTGCTTTTTCCAGTATTTTTGAGGCTACGCATAAATACTCACAGGTCGGTAATCGACCTCTAACCGACATTTTTTTTAAAAAATTTTAATTGTATTACACGTTGCCAATTTTAAAATCCATTGGCACATACATTTGATGTTGTAATAGAAACATTCACAATATGGTTAGTGATTTTTTTAGCAAATCTGCACATGCTGATGACAATGTTGAAGGAATTCCATCAAGCCCCATGCTTTTGTTGGGATTGAGTGAACCAATTCTTTAAATAAAATCACTCGGCACAGGAGACAATTGGAAAACATCATACTTGAAGCACAGATCTTCTTAATATCCAGAAAAGTTTGAGATTCCACACATAAATTTCCCCAGGGGTGCAGGCAGTTTGCTGACCAAAATGCTAGCAACAGTGGTATAAAGGTATTGATATAATTGCACAGTTGTTGAGAAAACACTTTTCACACCTATTCAAGAAACACGAGGACTGCTCTTTGGTTTTTGTACTCTAACAAAAACCAAGTCCTTTGAGAGCCTCCGTAACTTTTGTGGGTTTTAGATTTTTTTCTTCAATTTTTTCCCTAAAAAAGCCTGACTTAGCCCTCTTAATATCCTTTGAATCTATTGCGGCAATTCTTACAATATCTGCTAAAAAGAAGCAGGTTGTTTTTTATGTTTTTTTTGTATACTTAGAGAAGGTTATCACTTTTTATTAGCATCAAGGATCTCCTGGTCTCCAAGGTCATGTGGGCTTTTTAATCTTACTTCTTAAAGTGGGAAGGGAACGATTTTTTGAAAAGTAGTTTTAAATACACTCCAAGCTCTGTCAACATCGCTGACAATACACATTTGAACCAGCGGAGATGAAATAGCGGACAGCAGTGTCTCAACAGAATATTTTTTTCAGGATCTAATCCTGACGGTGTTTGACCTTTGATCTGGCATTGGACAACTTTACGGGTACAATAATTCAGGAGATGGTCAATCATGCCATTATTTATAGTACCAAATTGGGCAATCATGTTCGTTTATGCACACAATATGATCGAGAGCACTAGATCTTGTTTTAGCGCTCTAGTGGGTTCGTTATTTAATCAAATTTTGGACAAGTCAACATACCAACATGTCAAGAGTTCCCTGAATGGGTTGATTCCTGTTTTAAGGGGTCCAATTTCTTGACATTTACCCAAAATTCAAACAAAACAACAAAAACAAAATTGATTATTGTCTTGAAATGTTGCTTCTAATGTAAGGAACTCTTATATTTTTGGAATCCAAAGAATTTTAGACTTAAATACCAAAAAAAAAAAAGTCTTGATGCCAATAAACTACGAAATTGTCTGACCTCTTTGGTTGGTATAAATGGGACATACTTGAACATTAAACACCCCTAAGAAGAAATAGAAAATCTTTAAAATAGTAAGTGATATTTGAGTGATTAGGGACCCTTTATAATACATAAAGTGAATATCTGGGAAACAATCTTAATTACTGAACATAATGACAATTAAAAAAGGGTTGTACAGAATTGGGACCACCAAAACCTTGTAAAAAAGGCTAAATAAAAGTTGCATTACCCTTTATAACTCATTTATCACTCAAATACATAAAACTCTATACTTGATGAATAATAATTCGATCATTTTTTCAAGGAGAAAGCCAGAGAAACCAATTGTTTCATTTGCTTGTGATTTTTCTCCCATGCTTTAATATGGTTAGGGGTTTTCCTAAATTTTTGGTGTTGTCGGACATAACGGGGCACATGAGGTTTTGGTCTCGACCTGTTATCTCCCAATAGTTCTCCACCCCTCTTGCCCCCGGTCCCTGTTATGTCGGACTTTTCAAGTTAGGGTTTGGATGGTTTGTTTTACCTAGAATGCTACAAACACATGTAAACTTATTTGCAGCATTCATTGAATACCTGAAGAATGTTGTGAAATACACTGAATTTACTCATTTTGGTTCGTACATACTACGGGACATGAAAACGGCTATTTAACAAAAAGAGAGTCCTGTGATTATGGAAATGATTTCCGTAATGTGTTGTTGTAGTAAAATAGTAATTCACATCCTTATCAACTCATTTGATCACAGTTTTGGAACTAAGACCACTATTAGGCACTTAACCATCATAAAAATGGAGACAGACTGATGTCACAAAACCTGTGAGTTTGGACCCTTAAAACAGAATTACCCTAATATGCCACCACATTTTTTGTGGTGCTCAGACTCAATGTTGAATGAAATCACAAGGGGATAAGACTTCAAAATCTGACAATTCTAGGAAAAAATTATTTTCACAAATGATCTACAAAGTCATACCTTAAGGGGGACGGAACACACACCAACAATGATGGGTTAGTTCTGGCAAGGAGCAATTCAATCCACCGTGATCAACATCTGATCCTGCAAATCAGTTCTAACATTAAAAGCAAGAATATTTTTTATAGATCCACACAAACCACCGCCATTCCGTATTGTCAGCTCTCAATACAGAGTACCCTTCTATCCCAATCTCAGAGTCTGTGACGAATATCCAGCCAGTCTCTGAGATAGCAATGACGAAAGCAGAAGATGACTGTCTGACTAAAACCTAAGTTCTGAGGAGTTGGATTTAAATTGACCTTATATTATGTGAATAAAATGTAATCCCTTATTTTTTAAAAACAATATATGACAATCGTTCACTTGTTCTAGGTTTTTTGTGATTGGAGTATTAGGAAGCCGTATAGGTACATGAATCTAAAAATGGCAAAGATCGGAGTGAACTCATTAATGTAAAATTTAAATTGGATCATTCTCGCGCTCTACAATCCTCTCATTAGAAGTCATGATATTTCAGATCTGAGTGGATCATCTATCCACAAGAGTCAAATGATACCGCCCGGCTTGTTTTGATTACACCTTTGCCACAGTGGACACAAGGGTGTTGGGATTGTTTGTGGGACCAGGATTGGTGGATATATCGCCTGCTAGGATAATAGGCAATGACAGTCTATTAGGAACTGGCTTGGCTTGCTGCCCAAACTTGAAACAAGTGTGTTTCCCTTTTATTCAGTTATTGATTGAACGCCATATTGGAATAAATACGGGGGTGAAATATTCTCAGAGGTAGAGAGAACAGGAGTTGTCCAATGCTCAGTAATAACGGATCATTGGAAACCTTTCTCAACAAGTACATGGATATTCTGTATTCTTATTGTATACGCTATAATAAGTAATCAAATAGCGTATCATAGACCAGGACACAACGATGTTTGTAGGCATTTTGAAACACCAAAGTAGTTCAATGTACTTACGACGGCTTAAGTTACGCAAGTAGCGTGTGAGAAACGTTAATATAGCATGTAAAACACGTAGGCAGTAGTGCTTAATTGGCTGGGAAAAATAGTTTTTTCTAAATCCAGAAGAAATTGATCACGGAAGAGATGTTGTCAAGAGAACAAAGTATCACATATACATCAAATGTATTTAGGCCATTTGAGCACCGTATTCCATGCCACCAGAATCATCTGGCTGCCAAGGAGCCGCTGAACCCTGTTCTGCTGTGTTGCCAAGCTAAAATGTGTGAAATTAGCTAATTAATTAATTATTGTTGTGAAAAATACCTGATGACAAATCGGTAAATAAAGCTGAGATGACGCAAAGGTCAATAAGCAACACACAGCAGTCTGATTTGGAAGGAAATCATGATCATGAAGACAGGAGAACAACTCCATAAGATGAAAGAACTTCGCTTGCCTTCTGCATTATTTATGATAACTCGTAACTACAACAGCGCCACAACCCGACCACCAAACAAGATGCGGACGATGAATTATGCAAATTGGTCAGCCAATCAATCTGAAGGGCCAGTCATAGAACGAAAAACTGTCATTGCAGGTATATTTGACATAAGAAAATAACAGATTTGTAAAGAAAACTTTAAAGGTGCTTGTTCCGCTGATGTGTATTGGTTTCTCTACTTGATTGAGAGCCTGGCACGTGCACATACACCCCACAAGTACCGTGGGAAACAAACTTGCGGTTTGATGGTAGACGCATAATGCATGCTGCAAAGCCTATTCAATACTGTACTAATATTGATGGATTAACCACTAAAAAGGCGGATTTTTGTTTATATTTTGGGAACGAAGGATTTGGCCTGATCAAATTTCAGGACGACATGAGAAAAATTAGGCCTTTCATCTGATATCAAAAATCGATACTACTTCGGGGGGTAAATCAGGGGGGTCCTAAAGACGATCGCAACACGCAACCTAATTAAAACAAATTCCTGAAACATTTGTTTTGCAGATTCCTACTTGCTATTTTTTCAAATATGGATAGATTACATAATAGTTAAGCTGAATATAGAACCAAGGACAACCCTGAGAAGGAAAGTAGTGTCATGTGATAAGCTTACTGATGACCATTTGGGTGGAATAGCTATTCAAAGAGGGGAAACAAGTTTTTGGCAAAGTGTTACCTTTGGACATTTCTCTTACTACTCTACCCAAACAAGGACAAAAGAACAACTAAAAACTCACTAAGCTGAGGCTAGAAAAAGTCCAAAAACATGCGGATGACGGCTCATACAAACACACAAAACACCAAAATTTTGGGCACAAAATAGAACAACCTCGTAGGCTTGCCATCCCCAGTCTTGGGATGGGGTGCTGGGGACCCCTGGTTCGAATCCCACCCAGGATGTTTCATCTTTAGATCCGTTTACCCCTTCCCTTCCTCCCGGGTAGATAGGCTAGAAACGAGAACAGTGTGGGTTTGATCCCCTTCGTTTGTCTCGGTAAGAGGTATACAGGACAACGGACTCACTAACCCTCACTAGCTGGATAGAAAATGCAATAAGTCAAAAAGCTGCAATGACGTCATCATAGAGAACAGTGTTAGGGTTAAACAGACTCAGAAGGCACCCCAAAGCACTCAATGACATGGGCAGTAGCACCATTTGATAACCTACATGATGACCACATATGGATGGAAGAGCTATCTTTAAGGAAAATGATATTGCAATTCCTGACTTTCTCTGGACAAAATGAACTACATACAGACAAACCCTGCCATTTCATAATCAGATTTTAATGCACATTGACTTTAACTGCATAGGTGGTGTCCCTTTGCTCTTGCGCATGAAGTAATTCTCCTCCATTCTGCTGCCCCTTTGCAATTAGATTCGGCATTTTTGGAGGCATAGCTTGTGTCCTTGGGGCTCTGTCTTCCATCTTGCTGGTGGGCGACCTGGTCTTCCTAGCTTGTTAAGTCTTGCGTAAGGCTTGGTATGGTAATCTGTGTTCGCATCCTGACTACATGTCCAAACCACTTCAGCCGTCCTCCTGGTAACTGCATCCGTGATGGTGCATGTTATGTTCAGACGCTCTGCTAATTTTCCATCCATTTCTAATTTGTCCAGAAGGTTCACTCCTAGGATTGACCGGAGGCATCTCATCCCAAAGCTTTCTAGCTTTTTGCATCGGCTTGCGCAATCCCAGACTCTGCTCCATAGTGGCAATGGGGAGTATAAGGACTGGTATATTCCCTGACTTTGGAGCGAAATCTTGTGATGTCATTATTGCTCCAGATGTATTCCTTGAGTCTACCGGAATGCCCATGCGGCCAGTCGTGTACGCCGCTTGGTCCGCCTTAACCCGAAGGTACATTACTTACTTCCAGAACGACCAATCACTTTACTTTGTCAATAGGTTGTCTGTTTAAGGCTGATGTCTCTTGGGTCATATCGGACAAGATCTTGCATTTAGATGGGTTGATCTTCATTCCCCATTTGGCGGCCGGCTTTTTGTTCCAGTTCTTCTGTGGGATAGCTGTAACTTTTCAAAGACCATTTCCATCAGGGTTGTGTCATCGGCATAACGAATGTTGTTGATTTTCATCTCTCCATTTGGATTCCGGAGCCTATGTTTTGAAACTCCTCATCATACAAATTCTAAGAAGAGATTGAAGAGGCATAGAGATAGAAGGCATCCCTGTCTCACACCAACTAGACTTCGAACCAGTCAGTGAGTTTTCCCTTCACCACTACTGCGGCATATTGTGTTGCTCATACTCTTTTCCGATCTGTCTACCAGCTTGCTGTCTAACTCCAAATTGATCTTAAGCATTTTCCAGAGTTCCCTCTCTCCAATGGTATCAAATCTGCTTTAATCTGCAATGTTCCAGTGTATAGGAATGCGTCTTTCTTTGGCCTTCTCTAGCCACTTGGCGAACAATAAATACAGCATCAATAGTACCTCTTGAGCTTCAAACCACATTGTCCTCTCCAAGGGGGGGTAGTCATCCATGGTGTCCTGGATCCGGTTCAGGATCCTTCTACAGAATCCTTTCCCAGGTGGACAGTCAAGTAATTGCTCTATAGTTGGCGGAATCAATTTCTTCTCACCTTTCGTGTTATACTGGAGTTATCAGTCCCTTGCTCCAGTCTTCGGAATTTCCCCTTCTACCCAGGCAGGTTGATCTTTTCAACAGTAGCGGTATAGCTGGGCCACATGCTTTCAGGGTTTCAGCAGAGATTTTATCCCTCCCATGCTTGGTTATTTTTCAGTTTCTAATGGCCTCTTCTACTTCATCTATTGAGAAAGGCATGGCTGTGAGATATAGAATTGCCAGGTTCTGGGTGGGTGAAGACTTCTTCATCTCTGGGGAATTAAGTGTTGAGATGTTGGCTGAAGTGTTCTTCCCAGCACTCATTACTTTATCTGGAGCAGTTTTGAGGGAGCCATGTTTGTCTTTGGAGCTGCTGGCAGTGAGTCTTTCACTCGCTTAGTCTATGGACAACATTGAAGCGTTCAAGGCTGTTGTTCCTAGCATGTGGATCTTCCATCTCTTGTAACTTCCTTTTCGCGCAGGCTTCTTCTTCCACGCTCTTTACTTGATATGTGACTCCTGTTCAGTTGGAGTAGGTGGGGAATTATTATGTCAGTTGGGTTGTTAATCATTTGGATCCTTGCGGTCCTTCTTTGAGGACCATGCCTTTTTACTTCTTCAGGGAACCCCTTAATTTGCCGGGCCTTTTCACACCACTGTTTCCTCTGTTATTTTATAGGTTGTTTCCTTGAAGTTGGGTCCATAGCCCTTCAACATCAGTGTCTACTAATTGGAGGAGTGGTCCAAGGCACACCTAGAGTTGCACAGAATCGCTGCAATTGTCGGAGGCGTGAATCGACTGACTCATACTTCTGGGACCGTTGTTATACGGTGTGGTTTTGGTAGGGATAAATTTCACCTTAGCCAGCACCAGGTTGTGGTCTGAACCGACATCGGCTGAGCAGTAAGATCTGCCAGTCTGAAAGGTTTTCAAGTTGTCCAGTTGGGTAAGTGTGAAAGTCAATCATTTCTATAATGCCCACATGGAGATGTCCATGTTGCCTTTCTACACTCCTGAGTTGGAAGTAAGTATTGCCATGCAACCAGTTTGTGGAGTGTACAGAATTCCGGGAGCTTTTCTCCTCTGGAATCTGTCGTTGATTTTCCAAGTCCATATCTACCCAATGTTGGTGTCCATGCCTGGTAATCTGTCCCTAATCTGTACCCTCTGCTACATAATCTGGCCAACCAGGTTACCAACCAGAGGGTGTATTGAGTCAATCCCACAATGCACCAGTTTGGGAAATTTCACCTCAATAGAGTCATGTGATCTCACAAAAAATCCTATTCTCACCACATAAAAAACCCTGACTTTTATGCTCATTAGCCCACAAAGCTTTGAACTAGGGAATTTTAGAACAGGATTATGAAATGTCCTGTGCTTCTTTAACATTTGGAACACTTTTTATCCTAAGAACTGGGGACATGTGTACAGTACAGTATAGGCACATGCAATGCATTATGGGATTGGATTCAAAAACCCTCTGCGAACCAACTGAATGTATGTACCCTGAAGTATAAAGGGCCCAAGCAGGCAGAATGTAATACAAAACCTTCCAAATTCAAAGTTCAAGTGAATACTCAAAATACAAAATGTACAGCCAGGAACCGAGACAGCCAAGATTTTGTTGCCAGTATGCTTGCCTAGGGGGCGAGCTGATACTGTTCTGTACTATGAATATCAAAGTAGCATTTCTTGTATTTTTTTCCCTCCCCTTGATGAGAGCAAAATGACAAACCACTATTTCCTCGTCATTGTCGGATGCATTTCCTGTCACAAAAAACAACCGGTAAGTGGGTTGCTTACATCTATTTCCTTGTACTCCTTTTATACTGCACAATCTCTGAGGCCTAATGGCCTCAGATACTAATTGTGTGTCCTTCAACAACCTGCATCTATACAATAAATGATTTCCGATTACCAGCATGAAAAAATATTCAAAGTTAACGTACTTTAGAGTTTGAACATTTAGGCTACATGATCGTATATTGCATGATATGCCTTGAGCATGATTTTTCTTCCCATGAGTATGAGAGGTTATACTCAACTAAACATGAAAACACTGTTAAATACAAAAACGTGCACTCTTCCCTATTCCCTAAAACCCTCTCCATTCCAATTATGTTGTAGAAGGGTCCGACGGACAGTAATGACTAAAATGTCCGATTTTGATATAAAATTGGATCGATTAAGCCCAATTAATTGGTCGAGCTATGAGTTGCAAAAATATTGGGCGAGATGCAGTCGAGCCCAATATTTTAAAACTCATGGGCGAAATCATCCCAAATTTATCATTCCTACCATGTTTGCCCCGATCCGATATTTCACCCATGGACTCCTCCAAAAACATGATATGTGCTTATTAGGTTGCTTCCTGTTTATCGTTTGCAGGGTGTGTTAGGGTACCAGTGCTTTTTACAAACATCCAAAAATCTTATTTTTGATGAGATTTTCGATTTTCTGATTTAGCAAATCACTGATAGTGATTTTAACAAAGGTTGCAGAGATGAAAAGAGAGCATTTTCTTATGGGATTTTAGGGTACAACACCTCCTTCATAGCTTTCCCTAATACCACAAAATACCATGCAGGGATTACCCTTATGGTTACTTTGTGGGATTGGGTTCCAGTAGCACACCTCCCATATGTTTGTATACAAACCATCAGTAACCATGAAATCCCCACAGCGGTAATTGGGGGTTTGGCAGTCCAATGTTTTGGTGGTATTTAGGGGTTTCTTATTAAATTACGGATGGGATGTTAAGATTAGCTTTTAAAAAAATGGTGCTTAAACTTGGTTTTTGATTGCAGTTCTACCGATATTATTAAATTTTATCTCAGAAATTAAACAATTGTTTTTTTTTTAATTTCCACGGGATTTTTTTATTTATAGAGGGAAAAGATCCGACAGAGTACTATCAAGGTTTAGAAGTTAATTATTTCAGAGATTTTATACGGTCTGCGATAGATACTTTTATTGTGGTAATTCAACAGAGATGAATATCCTGAATATAAACACGACATCACGGGTCACAATATCTATACACCTACGGATATAGCATTAAAACCCTATCAGCACAATCAAGAGAAATGACCTTTGCGTAGCTAATTTAAAGCCAAGACAAACACGTATGAGAAGCCATCGTAAAGAGGGAAACCGAATTGGATATTTCCCAGTTAATTGCTCCACTAGACCAGACCCATGTGAATCGAGATGCTACAAAGCCCGAAGCAATTGGCAAGCATTCGGCAAGCAATCACAACAAAGTTATGCTAAAACGAACGCCAAATATATGAGGAATGTCCTCGTCTTTTAACACATATCGTAAGTACATGAAATCCGGAAATCCATTGAGTGCAAAAGTACATGAATATCTCATGATGCATTGATGAAGATGATGATATAGTGCATGTTAATGAAACTTATGAAAGGCGATTTAAAGATTATTGTAATGCCTTTAATAGCCTTTTAAGTGTTTCACTCTAGAGGTAGAGAATTATCAATCCTAGCATTGGATAAGAGTGAATTTTTAACCTACTTTCTGCATCCCTTCTCTAAAGCAACATTAAACAGAGAAAATCCAAAAAATCTTTTCAAGCAGGTGAGACAGTACGGTCAAATTGCAAATTAGCAGAATGAACAAGTTTAATGCAACTTTAAATAGCTACTTTAATATCGTGGACAATCCTCCAACCTGCCCCGAAAAATAGCCTGGTTCTCTTTATTCATTCGACAGATAGATCAAAGTGACTGAAATGAGAAACCACAGAGTGGCTAATACTTAAAATCAAAATTGACCATTCATATTCCGAGGTAAGCTGTATACATTACATATAACCAGGAAGTCCATATAATCTCCTGAATTTAAATGAGACTGGAAGGCATCCACACGGCAAGCTTGAACTAGGCAATCTGTGGATTAGTATTTGTCGTTATTGTATTATTTCCAGAAAAATGAGGTAAATGTCTACAAATATATGTTTGAGAGATCATTTTATTAAAATGGAAAGTTGAAAGACTGCACCAGAAACATGTTTTGCAGAAAAGGTACATAAGTCATGCCCAGCCAATCCTTCAGAGGATCACTGCAGAGATACAAGCCCTCAATGAAAACTTTGAACACTGTAGACTAAATTGGGAAATTGCCAGCATGTGATCTCCTAAGTTTCTCCCGTAAGTTCCTGTTAATAAGCGTTTTGGATTTGTAATCCTCTGACAAATCCCAAGTGAATAGGGGTGTTGCAATATGTGAACAACTCCTCTCAAAATTACAGACAAATACAAAGAGCCATGCATATATCAGCATGACTTACAGGCAACGTGAGGCGCGCGTGTTATCAGGTAGACAAGATTGGGGTGGGGAAGGGAGTTTATGTTGTCACTCCAGCTAGTCGGACACAAGCCATAATATATTTAAAAAGGGTTAATTACTGTTTACAACCCTGGCAAAAGAGGAAAGTGCTGAACTGTTGTTTGAATCTGCAGTTTAAAGAAAAGGCCACCCCATAAACATTAGTGAATGTAACACAAATAAAATAAATTGTGTTTTCACAGCTTGGGACCCTGACTTACCCAGACCAGTGCCATGAAATATTCCCCTTTGAGTTAAATATGAAGGAATATATAATTGTCAAATCTCACATTCTCCAACCTTTCAATGAGCCTTGTCCCAGACTTGAGAAATATCAACTTGATGGGGTCTGCTTTGTAGTGCCTCGGATGCAATGCGGGGATGGTGATTTCCCGCATCTCGGAAGCCTCCTGCAAAAGACGAACACAATGATCAATTATTTATGAAGATCACAGTGATAAGCCCAAAGTTCCTCATCTTAGCACTAAATGCGAACTTGATTTCCAATTAGTTTTATATTCATCGTGCCAAAGTTTTGTAACTTTCCAGGGCAGAAGTCCTGAAGTAGTAGAGTAAATCCAATTCGTCCCCGCTAAACTGGTGTGAGGATTTAAGGGAGACAAAAGATAACTGCCTGCTGATGCCTTACTGATGTCAATGTGCTGGAGGGCCACCACCCCCAATAAGCTCTCGGAGCAGACACCCTTGTAGGTGATTCTTCTTTTTAGTGTACCAGGGTGTAACCACTACCCTACCAGTGATTTTTGTAAGAACTCAATGGGTGCAGGCAGTATCCACAACCCAGTCTGGACAGGGAGTACTGCGTTACCAGATACCGTAGCAGTCTAAGAAAAACCGACCTGAACACATTTTTTTAAAATTCATGCTATATCCTCAAGAGCCTAGAGGCTGACATCAACAGGGAAGTGTAAGGCCAAAACCACATTAGGAAAGAGCTGTCTTACAGGTCACGGGTTTTTTTTTTTAAAATAAATGTATTCCTTTTGTGCTATAATAGATTATCCGAACTTGAGCACTTCGTTAACCACAGGCCAATTTTTTTACATCTTCCAGGATGTAGCTAGGTTCAATACACACATCCACATCAACTTTAATATGCTCAGCGATTTAGTTTTCTTCATCTTCCTTGTGTTGAGCAATAGGACTACTAGCATTCACGACAAGGGAACAGTCTTCAGCAGACTATTTAATTAATTCTATAGGTCTGGAGAAACAACATGATCTTCAGAAGCTCCACCCTACGAGATTTGAACCAAAGCCGCCAAATGCAAAGCATTAATAATGTAAGCAAGATCTTACATAAATTTGAAAGATATCTTTAGCTTGCAGAACAAAATACATAATAACCAAAAAAAATTAAATGGGTAAAAGCAATCACTGTAATGCCGGATTTACAGCACATCATTTTATTGCTTTTATTTTTTTAATTTCACTTTTGGAAGTAAAACTTTCATAAAACAATCCTTACATTAAGGTGGCTGTGAAGTCAGGAACTTAGTCAATGGCCAGTTTTAGTTTTTTCAGTTTAACGGCCTTAACATTGTTTTATCAATTATTTAATAACAGAATCTATATATATTTATTGTTTCCTCATATTTTGTTCATTTTACTTTACTATATGTTCGCATTTTTTGACCAGAACAATCCAGGGCTGAACTGCACAAGGGCGGTTAATTGTTCGCTATTACGCATATCCGCCTGTGCTATTCGGCGCGCGCGCTGTAATGAGCGCATCAGAAACGCCTTGATGAATCGATTCGATATGACGGCACACCCATGGGAACTTGTATGCAATTGTAAAATGGTTGCCCCACGTGAGATGCTTTTTGCAAACAGAATGGGATTATAATTTCACGATTGAGCCTCATAAATTGTTGAATTTTTGATCATGGATCCAATGAAGTAATTGGACCTGGTGCAGAAGCAGTTGAAGAATAAGAGATGAAACGCTTGTGGTTGGGAGAGGCTATATTTTTTTTGAGCGGGAAAGGGACAATATTTGGGACAAAATGGGCGATTTTCTCTCTGTTCACTTTCTGCCGTTAATTCGTGATTTTTTTCGGTTCCAGTTTACTCACAAATCCATATCAGCAAAAGGTGGTTAGAAATGAAATGCATCGTATAGATCATATCAAAATCTAGGGTCGGTATTTTTTAATTTTTCATTTTTGGTTAAAAATCGGAATTTATGTAACCTTTGAACAATCTTGGCTTTGTTCCAAATTGAAACAACGCGGTTTTTGGCTTTTTTGCAAATAATTTGATAAATAGTGCAGAATTTGAAAAAGGGGAAATACCGACCCTAGAACTTGAATCTGTATACAAATACGAACCAGGCACTTTTTTATAACATTTTCTATATTTTTTTATAGGGACACCAAAAAAAATAGTGAAATCTCTCATTTTTTATGATTTTCTCAAAAAATACGTATCCGACACCCTTGTAGGTAGATCTTTTTTTAGTTGTATCAGGGTAACAGCTACCCTCCGCATTGGATTTTGTTAGAAACTCAATTGGGTGACAGTTCAGCTATCCACAACAGTCCTGGGACCGGGAGTACTGGTTACCAGGATACCAGTAGCAGGTCTACAGAAAAACCAGACCTGGAAACCATTTTTTAAAAATCATGCTATATCCTTGCAATGGCAGCCTAGAGCTGACATCGACATGGAAGTGCTAAGGCCAAACAACACATTATGGAAGCGCTGTCTTCCAAGTCACAGGTAAAATAACATTTTTCCTTTTGTGCTATTAATATATTATCCGAGACTTGAGCATGGCGGTAAGCCACAGGCCACATTTTTTTACATCTTCCAGGATGTAGATAGGTTCAATGAAACAACCATCCCACATGCAAAACTTTATAGTTGATCAGCGATTTTTTTTCTTCATCTCCATTTGTGATGAGCCACTACATAGCAGTTCACAGACAGAGGGAACACAGTCTCAGCAGACTATTTTAAATTAATGCTATTAGGTCTTGGAGAGAAAAACATGAATTTTCAGAAGCTCCTACATACTGAGATTGAACCTAGCCCTCCAAAATGCAAAGCATTAAATAATTGTAACAGCAAGATTTACAAAATTTGAAAGATAGGCTTTAGCTTGCAGAACAAAACCTAATAACCAAAAAAAATATAATTTAAATGGTGTAAAAGCCACCTGAGAATGCAGGATTTACAGCAACATTTCATTTTTGCTTTTATTTTTATTTCACTTTTGGAAGTTAAACTTTCATAAAACAATATTACATTAAAGGGCCATGGTCCGATCACTAATAGGGTCCTGTCCCAGAACCCCAGATTTTACGTAAGTGGCAAAAATTTTGGTGTGTGAAAAGAAAGCTACTATTTTTCTCATTCATCCTTTGAAATCTTAAGGGTTTATTAAAGGATGTTTGGTTTGAAATTTATTCATGAGCGGGAAAAAATGTTTGCCCCCATTTTTTGGTAGACAAATATTAATTTTTTAGTTTTTAGATTTTCTGTGATAATCAATAGAGGAATACATGTATGCACAACACACCAACGAATGCATATTCTGTTGGCCTTCCAAATTTAAATTATACCAGCAATCATTATCTATCGGCTTACACGCCGGATTCTCACTTCACATGGTAGCCTATTACGCAGCTACACCATGTCTTACCGCGGCAGCTTAATGCACAGCACACACAATGGGCTAATTGGCAAGGCGGTAGCTGCAATAGGGCTACTAAGTACACAGTATTAGGTATACAGTAATGTGGGCTACTCTGCTTACCTACCCAAATGGCTACCATGTAGTGCCACGAGGTGGAGAGAAGGTGGATGTTGAGTGACAGTACCGGAGTAGAAACGCAGCTACAGTAGCTACCCCGCGTTTACCACGACGCCATTTTGAGAGTGGATGATAATTTCACGAAATGAGGGCGGGGGCGCTATACACTTGGGCTGCGTTTAGCGTTTTTTGAACGTTTTTTTTAGGAAAATCATACGAAATTCAAAATCGGGCATCATCAAAAAAAACCCCCCATATTCACGCACTTCTAATAAAAAATGCAAATATATGCCAAAATATCAAAAAAAACAAAATGCCAGGAGAAATACCGCGCGCGCTGAGAGACGTGAACCACGTAACTACTCCACGACAGTGCAGACAGCCGCTGTGTGTAAATTATCCGTAGCGGCAAAAATACACGGAATTCAGGCCGGCGAGTGTACGCTAGTGGGGGGTAATCATGTTCTACTCGGTGGTAGCTGTTGTGGTAAACTACCATGAAAAAATTGGCGTGTAAAGGATGACTCCCTTATGTAATCAGAATGCCACACAATCAATGTGCCGGTTGTTACGAGAAGCCGCACTAACAGTACACACAATTAATTATCAACGATGACCAAATTCTGATAAACACTTCTGTGGAACTCACGCTCTGGAAAAACCGGGAGTTTAACCGAGTAACTGACTGCGTGGGATAATTTCCAACGGAAGTAGTCCTCGGGCCAAAGGGTCACTCAGGGTGTAAAATGATGAAAAAGTGCCAGTCATTACAAGAAATTAAACTGCCAATATTTAATCAACGGTGATACAAAAATCAAATTGAGATCAGCAGGAAAAAATTTCTATCTATTTTAAAATGTGAGAATTATCAATTTGAATATTGTAAATTGCCACATTCTTGCTTCAATGTATCTTCCAAAACACATTTTACATATTTACATTTTACAGCGTACAATATGCACACATGTGTTGGGGAGGTGCAGTACAGGAGGCATGGCGTAGTGCTCAATTTACAAAATTAAAGCTACATGCCCAACTGATATTTTTACAACAAAAAACCTGAAAAAAAAAAGAAAACACTCGCATGCTGGAAAAAGGAGAGTTTGGGAATCACATTCCCAGGAAATTTGTATATTTGGAGGGAAATTTTTGACATTTTAAAAGAGAAAAAGGTAAATTTTGAAATTCTTTGACCACTTGTGGGGGGGTTGGGGAAATTTTTGCCATATTGGAGAGAAATTGGCATTTTAGCCATGAGCACTAGAATATCAATTTAAAAGCTGTCTGCCCAAGGTCCTCATGAGACAAACTTTTCTTTTTTTTTTGTTGCAAATATAAGTTACTCCAAATGGCCCGTTTCACAGTAATGCCAACTTTGAATTTTCACTTAAACCGATAGGATTTTTTAAGGAAGGTGATACAGAGTCACTTTTTTTTTTTTACTTAGATCCCTCTGGACCTACCTCCCATACCTAAACCCAAACTTATTTGTTTTATTTGTCAGGGACGGCCCCACAAATGGTCAAATTTGACTGATATGGCGTCAACCAAAAAATACATGCCCTTTGTTTTCAGTGCCATATTAGCTATGTAGAACCGGTCAATTTACTTTTGAGTTCGTTTAGGCAACTAGTGACACTTTATTCCCACGTGAAAATAAGGTGTAGCAGATGCTCAAAAAAACTTACATGGAGAAATCAAAATTGAGTGTTGGATGTGATATTTTCCGTTCACATGAATACCATTTTATTCAATTACACTGACCCTCCTTATGGTGGATATATGTGCATTTATTGTATCATTTGCAAAGACAATCCCTCATGATAACTCACCAAAATTATAGATGTCCTTGAATTCGTTCAGAGGTGGTTATCGAATTTGTATGCAATTTTCCGTTCACAATTTTGTCAGTCCACACACTTTTTGCAGATGCCCTGTTGTCTTTATGAGTTAAGTTCTATATTTGTGTTACTTATTCTCTGAGAGCACTTTCACTGTACTAGTAAACTGTACTAAAAGTTTTTGACAACCATGTTAACGGCTTGGCTCCATCAACATTAAAGTTTCCGTTCACACCAGTCCCGTCCAACACATTTGGTCACGTCCAACAACTCGAGTTGCATACATCTCAAAAACGAGGAGGGCTGCACCTTCAATTTATAGTATGTTTCTAGTGGGTCACATTGGTTGGTGAATTACATCGACTTGAGGTGTGATCAGTTGAGTAATTTTCAAAAAATTCCCCTTCACATTTTTCTATGTGTCCCGTCCAACGCAAGCTTCATCAAGCAACCATGCACATCTAACAGCTTTGGAATATTGAAAGGCATGAGGATGAACGAACTTACTAGGGGAAGTTATAGTGTTTCATCTTTATAGAAGCTTAAAATAGTTTTGTTAATTATAAATGTCACAAAGATAAGATTTTAAGTCAAAATTCCGTTCACATGTCCTCCAACACGTTGGACATAAAGCTAATTATCTGCGAACTCTGGGGAATTTGCTTGCATTCGGAACAAATGTTCGCCAGCCTAAACTAATCATTCTGAAAAAATCACTCTGGCCTGTTACTTTTGTTTATGTTATAAATAAAACGTTTTTATGTCAAGACCAGTTGTGGATAAATAAGCAAAAATGTCAAGACGTGTCAAAATTCCAGTGTCAATGTTCAATATTTCCAAGAACAGTGACCATGTATTGCCTCCACACGAAGCCGTGCAGCTACATTTTTACTTATCAGAACAAGCAGGTTTTCGACCATTTTTGTTGCGAGTTGTGTCTTCCACCGCGGAAAAAAACGGCGTTTTTTTTCGCGGTGTTTTTGTCGCACGTTGCCAAGAAACGGGTTTCGTCCAGTTTCTTTTCTTCCACTGAAAGCGAAGCTCTGGTGGTCGGGGTGAAAAAGTTTCGTTTAAAAATTTCTATTGTAAAGCAAATGACTTACAGTTTTGATTTATAGAATACAGTGAATGAAATGTGAAATAATTCAAAATAACCATGCGGGACCCCCTACTACCTCATGCACTTGCGTATTAAACTCCATTTATTCACACGGCCTCAATAAAAATTAACTGGAAGAAACTGATTCTCACTTTTTTCACACTCAGCCAAGGCCAAGCAGAGTCTCCTTGATTTGAAGACGTGAACATCTCAAATATGTTATAGTTTTCCCTAACCCAGGTTCTCCCCTATTCTTACAACAAAATTTGCTACTTTAGATTTGTATTTTAAGTTTAAACAAATTGGCCATATCAGATTTTAACACTTTTCATTGTTTGCATCTACAATTACAACTGTGATAGTATAAATGTGCACATGGAAAGACTTGGAAAATCAGTTACAAGATCAATCTATAATTGATAGCAAGTCAAAACAAAATTGTGAACAAATTTTACTATATACTTGCAAGCTATACTAACATGCTATAACTTGTAAATTAATTTTGAAAAAAAAAAACATATTGTAATTTTAAAGTACTAAATTAGCCTTGATGATTTGAAGTGCAAGCAGATGAATATGTTAAGTTAATATGTTGTTCATAATACATTTCTTATTTCTTCCACGTTCGTCCAATTTTCTTCCAGTTTCTTCCAGTTTCTTCCAGTTTCGTCCGGAATAAAGAAACTGGAAGAAATACCTTTTTTCGCAGTTCTTCCATTCCTTCCGGACGAAGCGGTTTCCTTCCGGAAGTTTCTGAACCCTGAAGACAAGCCTAATTTCCTATTTTTTTTTTTTTGTTTTTTGGGTTGGCAATTAAACTAAATTGCCATTAAAAACTATTTGCATTTTTTACAAAATGGCTCATTTTCAAACTCTCTGATTAAAAAAAGTACAAAGGAAAAAGATTCAGGTGTTCTTTCTATGTTTCCGTAAAATTTATAGTCTTACACACTTAGAAAACAAATAACAAAGCTTAACCCCAAACTAAGTTTGAAAAAAATTACCGCCCAGGTTGACAAAAGTTGGCAATTACTGTGAAAACGCCAAATGCAAAACATCCCCTTACCTTTCTTGGATTTTTCCTTGCTTGCAGAAGCAAAAGTTAAAATATCGTCAGTATTTTTTAAATACATTTTATTCCAAATCAACATTCAAAGTTGAAAATCTTGATTATGCTATTTTTTTAACATCAAATATCATAGTTTTTACCATAATTTAATTTTGGTTTCTCATTCATCTGCCCTGAATAACTTGCCAGGCCCAAATTCTTACCCCCCCCCCCCTCGGAAATTTTTGAGATACAATCCTGGATAAGACTATGATATGAACATCTGTTGCCGCCAAGTTCACCCATCATTGATAAGATTCAAAATATAGAATAGGAAGTAAATATCGAACCCACATACCCAGATGTCTAAGTTCCATTAAAAACAAATATAGCAATAGATAAAAAGGTTACAGAAAGGCCATGAGAACGCATCATTTTCAGGCTTATGTGATAAACAAAGTCGCCAGTTGCCGCCCCTGTGCTCAGGCAATTGACGCAATTATTTGTTGTTGTTTCACGAATATCCGGTTATCTGTTACACAAATAATTCAAGCAACCGTTTGCTCAGTGATTAAACTAGATAGAAGACTTTCCATGCATAATTAGTAGACAATTTCCAGACTCATTCAAATAGACTTCAAATCTTAACAATAAGGGAACCAGAAACATTGGAGTCAGCACTGGCTCTATCTCCCTGGGTATTTATTGCCCGAGCGGGGTAACAATAGAGGCAAGTACCCCTCGGGAAAAAATTTCTGAGGAAAACAGGATGGGTGTCTCGAAACATCAGACCTCGAAACAACAGACCTCAGACCTCGAAACATCAGACCCGGAAGTCCTCGAAACATCAGACCCGGAAGTGAATTTACTTCCGGGTCTGATGTTTCGAGGTCTGAGGTCTGTTGTTTCGAGGTCTGATGTTTCGAGACACCCGGAAAAGAAATATTAATGCTAAATCAGCCCTTTTTTAAATTTCACACCTTTGCTCTTCTGAACAGCATATTTTTTGCCTGTGATCTGGCTTACTCGCTGGTCATGCCTTCTTGGTCAGTATTGAGATGGATATTTAAAGGCGAGTAGCCAGATCACAGGCATTGTCCTGCGATCTGGCTACTTGCCTGTGAATATCCATCTCAAATGACCAAGAAGGCTGCATGACCAGTAAGAACACAGGGACTGACTTTTAAGGAGAGTGAGAGTGATAGCTTAAGCACTTTTTAGGAGAGTGATTTAAAGCTCCCCTTGGGAATCTGTTCTTTCCCTGGTTAGTAGTGGTAAATGCCATGGACCGCTCCCCTCAAAACTCTCCCTGATATGACCAGGAGAGCTTTTTACTGAGCACCACCTTATTTTAAAACTATTATTATTTTCAACTGATAAAAAGCAAGCCCCAGTTTTTATTCTAATTGGGTTGGACTGGAGAGTTGACCTCAAGGTGGGTGTGTTTGGGGAGGTGATAAAAATGGAGGGGTGGTGGTGAGAGATTTTGTTATTGTGTGTGTAATTATAGCAACGCCTGTGTTTGGGGCATACACAGAAAACACAGATTTGAAATAGGCCAATAACAGAGGACCAACTGGTGCCAAAATAAGAATATTTGAAAAACAAAATTGGCAAATAATTAAAGGGGGAAGTTGGAAAACGATCACATTTGGTCAGCATTGTAATTTGTAAAATAAAGTAATATTGCAAACATAAACAGCCCAACAACTTTATTGCCCCTTAAAACATGTATCTGGCAACACTTATTTCTGTTAATTAATTCTCACCTGGCAACTAAATCTAAAAATCCTGCAATTTTCGTTTTTAATGAACACTCCATGACTCAAAAACTATCAATCTATCATCTATAAGACTCTCATTATCATGGTGGCAAGGGGAAGAAAGAATTACCAAATAAAATAAAACAAAAGAGAAACAAGCAAAATTACATTTGCAGAAAAAAATCCTAGATGTTCCCACAGTAACATACCATTAGTAAAATTCTCGAGTTTTGCCCTCCTCCTTCGGAGCGTCCCGGCAAGAATTCATAAAGATATGCACATCCAATCGGCATGGGTGGAGAGTAATTTGATCACGTCCTTTGGATATAAACAAACTTGCACTGTTATGACTGATCTCGCTATTGTTTGGGTCCCAGTAATTTTCCTATCATTCTAACGTATCCGGTGGAATTTGACCTATTTATATCATTCATATCTTAAAAAGTTGGCTCTTAATCTCCCTGAGGATGTTTGATTAAAGGGCCAACTCTCTACTTCACAACACAATATTTTCCTTATAAGTTATCCAATACTAACAGACGTGCACAAAAGCCCGCCTAAACTAACGGTAACTCCAGTCAACGTAAAATTTAATGTAAACACAAATTAAGGCAAGATTTTTGACCCAATAATACAAAATTTATATTCAAACAGGTTTTCTGTTGCTTCTGGTGAAGGCTGTGTTGATGGGAAATTCATTCACAAGAAGAAATGGTTAACTACAGAAAATTGAAAATGTGGTTGCCTAACCAGATGATTGATTTTTACTTAAATGCAGCACCATCAGGAATCAAAATTGTAAAGTACTGTATAAGCCAAATATTTTCACGGTTTTAAACAGATTGTAATTTTCACTGCTTTTTGAATTTGGGCGGTTCTGGGTATACAATGCTCTAACTCTATATAATACATATTAAAATGCTTGATTTTCACAATTTCGTGTGGTTTTTATTTTCGGCGAAGGCCATGTGATCCGAGAAATCTGCAAAAATAAACCGTGAAGATTTCAGCTTATCATAGCCTTTGTTATATCATCCAGTGAGGCCATAATGAACCATGCACCTTTAAGTGATAAAAAAATTGTGCCCAGTGTATGGAGAAGGTGGTTCATATTCAATTCTTCAGGTTCACCAAAGTATAAAAGTGAGCTATCCTTATTTTGTTCACCACTTTTTTCAATTCTCATCAAATGCCCACATCATGAGTGTATTGCCTTGCCTGTCCATCACTAGGACCTGTATATTAACTGATTGAATCCAGGGTAACGACGCGCGACAGGTAGTGTTCAACGGTTTCCATCTAGCAGAAAACCACCAAAGCTGCTAGCTAAATTGAACACTTGCCACTTGGCAAAAAAATTATGCTTTGGTGCCCGCCCCCCCCCACACAACCACACAAAACAAAGGACCCTCCCTACCAACCTATCTTGTTGTTGACAATGACTAAGGGATCGTTCATAAACTTATTGGGCCTGATACAAAAAGGGGTCCTAGGCCAAAAAGGGGGGCCCGAGGCAAAAAAGGGGGTCTGAAGGCAAAAAGGGGTCTGGGCAGAAAAAGGGGTTCTGAGGCACAAAGGGGGTCTGATGCCAAATGGACCCTGAATGTTTACCCCTCTTAAGGGAGCCTTCTTGTGTTCCCTAATATTTTTTAAACAGCATTATGACACACCAACGTCAGGTAATCAGCCTAATAATATTGTAATTACCATTTGTGGGATAGAGCTGGCCTAGTGTTAGGGGTGCTTTTCCTGTCTCACAAATCTACCAAAAATTCCCGCCCAGGGTTCGAATCCCGGTGGGGTCACTTGCTGGGATTATTCGGGTAGTCATCGGGATTTAATCTGTATACGAGCGATTGATTAAATACAGAAGAACGCTCTCCTCCATGGTTTCACTGGGAATTGGGGGCCAAATGAATCAGGAAAGCATCCCGTCTTCGAGGGGACATTAAACCATCGGCTCCGGTGTACAGAGAGTCACACTGGTAAGCATGGAAAGATGGAGATTAGTAGAAAACAAGGCTGTTCTCAGAACCCCAAGTCTCGTCCTGCTTTCGCGCTTAATTGTAAGGCAAAAAGCAGGCACACCAGAGTGCAACTGTGCGAAACAGGGTGTCCCCAAAAGGTTGTGCAAACCAGATAACTCCATTTCTCTTAACTGTTTTACTTCCCATATGTTCATTTGTGACACCACCCTAGGGGTCACAACATTTTCCATTGTGGAGATATTCATCTTGCAAGTGAACCCCCCCCCCCACTAGCACTAAGTCAGAGATTTTTAGGAGTTCACAACCCCTTGGTTTTGCATTTATAGTATTTCCTTACTTCCTGCTCTTCATTTGACACCACACCACCTCCAGGGTCCACAGAAAAGAACCTTTCCTTGTGGAGATATTAATCACTGAGAAGTCCTCAGCAAGAGCATAACGAAGATGTTTAGGAGTAGCACCCCCGGGTTTGGCATTTTGATAGTAATTCTATACCTCTCACTCTTTCATTTGACACCACCCTAGGGGTCCCAAACATTGTTCCATGTTGGAGATATTAATCTTGAAAGTTCCCCCACATGAGCACAAGTAAGAGATGTTTATGAGTAGCACCCCCGGGTTTGCATTTATAGTATGCTTTACTTCTCACTCTTTCATTTTGATACCACCATAGAGGTCACAACATCTCCGTTTGGGAGATATTAATCTTGAAATGTCCCCCACATAATCATAACCAAGACGATGGTTAGGAGTTGCAACCCCCGGTTTGCATTTATAGTATTCCCTTTAATTTCCTGCTCTTTCATTTGACACCACCCCCAGGGCCACAACATTTCCATTGTAGATATATTAATCATGAAAAGTCATGCAAAAATCACCTTGAAAATTCACTAATTTAGTAAAAATAAATGAAAATTTATCAATTTGGCAACACTATTTTTGAAAAAATCATGTGCACCACATTTAAATTTGAGTGCCTACGGGGGTCCAGAAAGTGGTGAAAATGCACAATTTTGCGTATTTTCACATTTTCCAGAATGTAACAGCTGGCAAACACCAAAAGACTGACCAACGTAGAAAAAACCATTGTCATTGAAAACATGGGCACTGATCTAGCTATATTTTTGAATGTTCATACCTTGGTTGTGGTGTACTCTCCCCCCCCCCTTTTGATAAGTGCTTCCTTGTTTTGTACACCTGTTTTGTACCCACCAATCACACACAGTCCCCCCCCACCCCCATATACTGCCAAAAAACACATGCTGAACCGAATTTATTGTAAGGTAAACAAACTCCTGAATTCAAATTCTTTTTGAAAGGTGTAATATTCCCACTGACCATTGACAAACACTGAGAAAATTTGGTTTGAAATGGACCAGCATTTAGCATAGTTGCAATTTTAAAAATATCAAAGAATGCCCCTTTAAGTGGCCCACATGCATTTTGACCACAATTATTATCACACAAAAGATGTTACATATAGTAGTATCATGTAGCGAAGCAATTTGCATATCCAATGTACCATTTATGTGATACAGCAAGTACGCATATTTATTAATCAATTGCATCAAACAATGCCCCTTTAATTGATCCACTTGCCACTTTGACCGCAATTGTGATGCATACAACAGATGTTACGGCATCGAGTCTCATGAGCGGGAATTTTGCCATAGTCCAATGTCCATTTCAGTGATCCAAGCATTATGCATATTTTAATATTAAAGTTTTTTATTGTTTTTAGTTTTTTATATATTTAAATCGGCCCACATGCACTTTGACCCAATTATGAATTCCCCCAAAGATCATGGCAATCGTTTCTTTCATGCAGCCGAAGGAATTTTGCCTATCCGATGACTGTTTTTCAGAGATACAGTAATACGCATATTTAATTAGCTCCTTTGCATACCTAAGCCGCTTGTACCACACACGCTCAATTCGAAAAAAAGATGCGCACCATGATAGGCGTTCATGCAGTGAAGGATTTTTTTCCGTATCCAATGTTACGTTTCAAAATTAGTAGCAATTACGTGTTTTTTTTGCAACTCAATAAATAACATTACTCATTGCATACTAATTTGCACCGAAAGCCGCCCGAAATCTACTCAGTTCGAGAACTCTCCAGCCCCCCTATCCTTCCACCAAGTTACATCATCCATATCACGCCTTATAGGAACTCCAGACACTTGTACACAACCTTGCGGGAAAATTTTCGTTTATTATAGGCAAATTAGATACTTAATTAGCATATTTTACGCCCAAAATCTAATCGGTTGAGAACTCGTGGACCCTCTCTTTCCACCAAGTTACATCATCATACCCTTACGAACTCCAGATAAATCGTACACAAGCCCGTGACCACGGACGTCAGGCAGACAGACGCATGACAGACACAGACATACAACAGACGACAGACGGACGGACGGACATGACAGACGACAGAAGACAGACAGACAGACAGACAGAAAAGTTATTACTAAGTCTCTGCCGAACAAAGTTTCCGGCGAGACAAAAAGTAGTAGGGGGTTATGTAAACCTCTGCTGTTCCCAAATCTGCCCCCCCCCCCCCCACAAAAAGTGGGCCTGTTAGGAGCGTCCGTATTATGGATAAACGCGGCCCCGGCCCCGGTTCAGCTTACTCAATGAAATAAATACTGACACCACCAAACGCCATTATAATGACCTAATGTGGACACGATAAGAAGAATACCAGTTCTACCACAGAATTTTAACTATGGTGTTAAAATACCGCCTGCTTATCGTCATGTAAATTTTATTATAAATTACTAATTTGTAATATTCCAAGACCAAAACTGTTGTGTTTTTTTTGGTAAAATGAAAATTTTTTATATTATGTGCCATTACATACCTGTAGTTCGAGAAAGATACACCATGAAAATGGACCCCTAATTACAGGAATGAAAATGTACCTATCAAGATATTTAATCCATTAATTATTTTAACCATAATTTATTTATATACAATATCAATGGCACAATGAATGTGTGTGCGTGTTATAATGTAGCGCCACTCCCATTTAAATTTCTTTTATGCTATATGGCCTGACATAGGATATGTATGTTCAAGATTTGATCCTACTTCACATGTATACTTATACTTGGACTGTCCTCTTTAGGTCCGTTATAACTTCCACTGCACTGCATTGCTGTGACAGTAAATTTACTTGCAAGTTCCGTCACTTCCGCTGCCATCCTTAATCGATTGACTGCAGGTCAACCCAAGGTCACTGCAGGTCACGGGGTGCAGTACGTTGCAGTTGTAAACTTGCGGAAATTTGGCCATACTCCAAACCACTGACTGCACCCCCACTGCATTCTTGCTGATCGACAGTTAAAATAATTTACTTCGTTGCAGTACTGCAGTGCGTTGCAATAATGCAAGTGATTGCAATAATTACAATTTGGGTAGTTAGAATTGCATTGCAGCATGCACTGAAGGCAGTGAAGTATGACCAGACCTGAGACAGGGGCTAAATTAACGGGTCACTTGTCAGAAGAGTCAAATTCCGGTTTGGGGGCAGAATTTCCCGGTTGGAGGTGGTTTTAAGGTGATTTCATAGTTGGAGTTGAAAATTTCCTGGTGAGAAGGCAGGCAAAAAAGGGCTGATTAGGCATGATTTTTAAGCCTTTTTCCTGGGCAATCTCCCTGGGGTGGCAATCTCTCCCCCCCCTCCCCACTGTTATGCTACTGTCTTTGGGATTCCAATTCTATCAATCTGAAAGCAAGGTACACTTCTTCCAAAGAATTAAGATGGTCCATATCAATGCAAAATGCCATACATACAAGATGGTGGTAATACAAAAGTCAAACATCTGGAGGTCAAAGGATAGTAATTCAATGGCATTTGGGCAACCAGTATTTTGAGTAAAACATAGCTCAGTTCTAAAATAATACAATTTCTCACAACTTCAAAAATAAATTGCTCTACCAAAACCCAGTCTGAAGTCTGTTTTATCTGCAACATATTTTTTCTAGGTTGAGAATATGTTGGCATACATTGGGGAAGGGAAAGTGTTGGTCTGAGAAACATGCAGGGGGTAGGACATGCCATCTTAACAGCAGCAGTCAAATTCAAATCGGAATCAACAACCGGTGATGACCTGAGTGCTAGTCTTTTTCACAAACTCAATGGTAAGAGGGTGTCTTACGCAAATTGCACAAAGACTTGAAAAAAAAGCTTAAAATTTGGTCAATCACCCCGACCCCCTCAACATCCATCCCCCCCAAAAAAATATAATGGGGTTCCCTAAATTTCTAATGTTTTTTGAAAGTAGACTTGGCACCAAACTGCTTGTAATCTATTTTCTTCAGCTCTGAATAAGACACGAACAGACCCACTGAAAGCTCTAAAAAATGGCTGAAATCTGCAGTAAGTCTTGGAAGACTTCAGTACCTGAAACACATTTGTGTTCACTTCTCAATGTAGTGCTTTTAAAAGTTGGAAATTCCCATGAAATCAGAGAGTACAGTATTTTTTGAATATTTGGAAAATGCCCATCAAAACATTGTGTATTGTTTTGAAACGTTTTAGGAATATCCCATTGGATAACATACAGACCATTGGTATTTAAAAGTTGTGTAGCTATTTAAATTACATAATCCCCAAAATATTTATAGTTTGTTTCAGTGGTAATAAGGAGATCCTTATGCCCCCCCCCCAAAAAAAAAATTTTGTCTCAGAGAAATGTGAAAAAAAGCAATGCAAAATGCGTTTTTTGTTTTTTTTTAATGCAAATTTTTAAAATTTTAATTGCATTTTTTTATTACCCACTTCATTTTTCAACCGGTTTGCGGCCTAATTCCAAATTCTCTCCCAAAAAAATGAAAAAACACTTTCGTCAAAGGACTTTTTCCCATAATATTTTGCTCTAATAGAAAACCATAAATGCATTTAAATTGCTGAAAATAAAATGTTAATACGCAGAGGTGAAATATGGCCCGTTTCACAAGTAGGCGCCACTTTTGTCAACGAGGGTTAATTTTTCAAAGTGAGTTAAAAGTTTGTGTACTACTCGTTTTCTTCTTGCATGGCTAATGTTTTCATAAATACCATCGGCTATCTTAATTGTTCATGCCTCTCAATAAAATTCAAGTTGCTTGTTTAATTTGGTTAATTTTTTTTTGAAAATTGATTCAAAATTACAAATGAATAATGTACATTACTTTCCATATAATGACAATGGACATTGGGCAACAGAAAGTAGCCCCCCCAGGCTGCCTCTAGGACAAATTTTAATAAATTTGGTTGTTAGTTTACAATTATGGCTAATTCGAGGTTATTTGTGTAACCAAAATTGTAATGACTACTATAAGTTTTACTTCACCACTGAAATAATCAATGTATGCTCTGTAATTCAATGGTTTAAAGCTCTTGGTATAAGGTAACATGGACAAATAATGCCAGCTTGGCCAGATATAAATATAGTTGATATCAATGTTGTTGTAAAACAGTTGGATTGACATATTACAAAGTGAACAGACAACTAATGATGTGGAATAAAAGTGTTTTCAAACAAAGATGCTTGAAAGATTTTAAAATGTATGAGTGCCTACAAGGACAGTAGATAGAATTTCAAAACACTTATATTGGGAATCAGCAGTATATTGGAGAGTTTTAGGGGGGATGTGACATTCTTCTTGTGAACGGACAATTGCATTATTATGAGAGTGGTTAGTCTGAAGAATTATGTTTTAGTCAGTCCAACTGAAATTTTTTTGGACAAGAACATATAATTTTTTTAATTTACATGTTTTTCTGGCCTCTTTGCTTCAAATTAGGTTTCATAAGCCCATGCATTACTGAGCAGGGCTACTAAAAGACAGTGTTATGAAAAATTAAAAATGGAAAATGGTATCTGAAATACAGCAAGCAACTGAATGACAGTATAAAATATTATAAACCATACAATGCGAAAAAGCCAATCAAACAAGGTAAAAATGTAGTTGATGAGTTGATGAGTAGGCATTTTTATCCAAAAACTCCTTTTTGATGGATTTGACAAATGGTGCTTGTGAACGACACATTTTTTAGTGGTCTGGCATAAATTTAAAGAGCATAATAGGACCAAAATTAACTCATTGTGCTTTTTAGTGACACCAATAGAAAACCGCTAACAAAATAACTAAAATGGGGCCACTATGATAGTTTATTTGAGAAAGTCAAGAAGAAAGTTGTTTTGGATGTGACGGATGTGACTAATGTCACAAGTGAACAGACAAATTAAAATGATTGCCCAGCCCATAAAGTCATATGATCCTAAGTGAGGGTACCATTATAAAGCTCTGCCAATGTATTTCCAAAATCAATTATTACAAGTGGAATATTTTCATTCTTGTCGCACCACAAATCACACTTAAAATATGGTGGATGTGACAAAATAAGGGAACGGACAATGAGGGCTCCGCATCCATTTTGCTGTAAACAAACATTAGAGTGAGCAATAACCAAATGTTTTAGTCCAATAATCTAGGACATTTTAAATTTATCAATTGACAATATTTTTGTAACAAGAAATCTGAGTGTATTTTAAGAACCACTTTAAAAGGTTGTGTAAAAGTGAACGGACAATGTCATCCAACAACTGAATTTTGCGTGCAATCAACGTTATACAAGAAAAGCCATGTACTTATTTTGATCTAATACAAAGTTGGACTTATTCTCCAAGAAAATAAAGTAGAGGATAGAAAAATGGGGTGTGAAGAATGGCCAGCTTACAAAAATAACCTTAATTTCCAGTGGACACAGGAAATGGTCATTTTAGGCTGTTATGATATCAAAAACAACTTAAACTTGTGACGAGAGCAAGTTGGTTAAGCTATGGGAGGTAGAGACCATAGGGAGGAATGGTAAAAACCACATAATGATACTGATCCCATAATTTTGAAAATGCCAGGAAGGGGAAAAGACAAAATCAAAAAGTGTGAGCCTAATCATGAAATGGGCCATATGCGTAAAGTGCTGTGCCCAATAGCTGCGGCATCATAATTATCCCGCCAAAAAATGAAAAACACTTTATCAAAGGACTTTTACCCAAATATTTGGTCATAAAGGAGACCATAAATGCATTTAATTGCTGAAATAAAAATTTTAATTACGCAAAAGGTGAAATATGCGTAAAGTGCTGTGCCCAATAGTGCATGTGAGACCATTATAAGATGCTATGAGTAAATTTTCAGTTAAACTTTCCTTGTTTTGAAAAGGTCTTTGATTCCTTCCATGACAAAGTGGCTCAGCAAGATGAAAAAATAATTACAGTGCGTAAAAACCGGTTTTGTCACACAAAATTATTTTACTTTTGGGTACTCCTGCAAATTTTCTGCTTCCTTTCACCATGTTAACATTATTTGCTTTATTTGGAAACCAACCCAAAACATAATGTAAGCCACCTGAAACCTAAATCCAAGATTTCTCTGAAATATTAAGAAAACATGGTCCAATATCTCAAATATTAAGAAAACTGAGGTTTTTGGCTTTTTTTCTGAGGGGTTATGGATGCATTTTGTGGCTTCTGCTCTAGAAGCTTTGTTATAAATCAAAATGCTAATAAGAAGTCCCTAGATGAGTATTTTAAAGGAATTTTTAAGGAGGTCGAACCAAAGACAAAGAATGGGATAAGAGGTTTTTAAAACCAAGTGCCCAGATGAGCTGGTAAAATTTCAATTCCCTTGCCCACCAAAACGGTTCAAGGGGTTTTTGTTAGGTTCAGTTAATAATGTATTAGAAAAATACACCCTGCGTTTTTTGGGTATGATAGATGACACCCAGATAAGGTCAGGTCATGTCAATATATGTACAAGAACAATCCCCACTGAACTGTGTCCTTGGTAGATGAGCTTATTTAAAACTCACAGGTTGTTGCATATGGAATGCACAACAAACTCTCCATCTGGGACAGGGAAATTTACTAGATCAAATCATAAATGCGGAGGGAAAATTGGAAGTCACTGCCCTTAACACAAACCTACTGCACTAGTAGTAGCAGTGAAGGGTTATTTCTAGACGACAACATTCCATTCAAAAATCATCTACAAATCATGTGCTTATTACGTTGGACATCAAACCTGTGCTAATAACAAATGGGCGTGGACACTGGCAGACGAAAAAACGGGACTGTGATACCGCAGATGGCCAATTTTTTGCGGGCAAAATATATTTCCTCCCGTTCCAGTGCAGGGAACTTTCCTGAGCTCTAAGAAAATACTCTACATGTTTGTGATACCATGACATGTTATTATGCACTTTAAAAACAGTGCTACAATAATGATATTGAATTTTGTTCCACAATTTTTGGCCACTAAAATTTACAAGAGCTAATTAAACCAAGTTCACGAGCATCCATGTTGGCTCTTTACTCAATCCACAAGCAGCTTATCATGTAGGGATATGTACAGAATGATGGTTGGCCGCTGCAGCCGCCATGCGGATAACGTTGATGGGTTATAAGCAACAAGCAGGACGCTTCGTAAGTACCTGATTTGAATTTCTATCAGCAGATAAATATGAAAAATGAAATGTGTGAAGCTGAGCCTGCAGAATTTGGCAGTGTTATTCTGCCTATCTGCTGGCCACAGACAATATAATTTTCTAACAAACGTCCAGCAACAGCTGTTCTTAATCGGTTGTCTAAAGGTCGAAAAATCAATACCATTGGAAAATCAATTATCGGAGAATATTATTGTAACTATAGGTCTGTCCTGATTTCCTTAGTGATTTTAACACAACAGCATGAACTGCTACTATTTTACATAATGTTCAAAACAGTTGTAAATAGGCAGGCTATGCTTTGGCTTGATAATTCATGGAAAGAGGTATTGATTACCCTATATAAATATTACTGTCAAGAATGCTAAAATTGACAAACTTCAAAATTTTGCAGTTTATGCTTTTGAAGATGAGGATGCACTGTTAATACCAATAACTATTAGAACTAGAGCATCAATGGTTCAGTAGCTCAACAGCAGTTTCTGGCAATCACTTCTAGGATTATTCTGCATTTTGGAAAAGGTGTGTGCCAATTTTTGAACTTTTTGTCACAAAAAGGTGTGTGCCAATTTTCGAACTTTTGTCACAAAGTGCCTGATTCTAAGAATTTTTCAAGCAAAGCAACCCGACTAATATGGCTTGTCCCTCAAGGTCCAAAGCAATTTGATGTATACCGATATATCTCTGTTGTATTGCATTTTCTAACAATGACCAATAACATCTTATTCTGAAATATACTCATATAGGACCTGCTCCTCTAGGACCACTGAGAACTTTGGTAAATAGCCTCTTGTTCTGACAAGAAGCATTTTCATTAACGCAACGACCCCGGGCTGCCCCAGCAAAATGTCCAAACATCCAGCTTGTCACCATTGTCAACCATAGGTTGAGAAATGGCACGACAGAACACCCTATGTTGACCCATGGTCATGGCGCATACTTGACCATATCAACCATATGTTCAACCATGGTCAACCTAAGGTTTGACGGTGGTGCCATTTCTCAAACCTATGGTTGACCATGGTCAAGCCACAGTTGGCCATGGTCAAGCCTGTTTTTACCATGGTTGACCATGGTGACCTGCTAGCAGTTGACATTCACCTGGGTACGAGTTGCTTTCTAAAAATCATACTGCTCCCAGAAAATCGACAAATGGCATAATACTTATAACCCGTCACACCATTTTGCATCATATGCTTAATCCATTACAAACTCATCCCACAAAACAGAATAGAGCACAGAGAGTGGTAGGTGCGAAGAGTAAGCATACAATGTCATTAATGCCAAGTGAAACAATCTTTTACTAAACAGGGATTTCACTTGTACCCTGTATCCATGGAAGAATTCATATTCTCAAAAAATGTTTTTGCCCTCTCAAAAAGACCAGAGAGATGTCAACCTTCCCTCTTATTGCCACAATGCCTTCCAACCTCTTCACAACTTGATATTTTCACTTTTCAGAAATTTACTCCAAGAGTGAATTACTTTGGAATAATTTTGTAGGAAATTTCGTTTAATTGGAATATTGGCCCACAAGCAAGAAGTTGCGGCAATAGTTGCTTGTAACTGCCAGTACTAGTTGATACTCTCATTCAAACGCATTTTTTCAACATGAACAATGTGTTAACAGACCATCTCAGAAAGCTATAATAAACCCCGCTGAGGGATAACCTATGACATGAGGTTAGGCTAACAATCTTACATCACTGTTAAAGGGATTCTGAAAATTACTGTACACCTGCAATCCTAAACGCCACCACACATCCAAAGAGATGTACAATTATATGAACTGTCGACTGTAGCAACTTTTTTGTTGCTTCTGGAAATCATTACTAAAACCCAAGCACAGCATTAAATTATTATTTTAAAGTCAGCTAAAATTGCACTAACAAGTAACAACCTAAAAACAGTTTTGAGAGACAGCTCTGCTCACAGAACGCCATATCTAAAACTTAGAAGGCAAACTCAGCACCTAGGCTACGAGATGGGTTAAATTTGATACCCTACATTACAAAGTCGCAAGATCATTTTTGCAACTATAATGCTTCCAGCCAATATACCAAGGACCCCCACACACACACACCTGATTTGCTTTGTTGAAAAGCAACTCCAAAATATCACAATTATTCAGCACTGTAAAAGCATGAACATTTTACTTTGAAACATCTCCCCGAACAGTTTTCCAATATTGACCTCCAATTTTTGAAGGAATATACTGTTCAACTTTAAAATACCAGCAGACAACAAAATCACACTCACCTTTAGTTATTTTCAGGCAGACAAAATTAAAATCCTTTGCCTCGTTGAGGTCTTTCCACTCAATTGATAATGAACCTAATATTCCACAGGATTTGAATGGTAAGAACATACCACACAGTGCCAATATTTCAAGATCAATGCCTGCACTTCAACTTTCTGAATCTGTGCAACCCAAAAACTTGTTCCGAACTTGGCCTCATTTGTGCCGCAATGCAATGTCACCAAAGCAAATTAATCAACCACAAAATGATTCTTCCAACCACCAGACTGATCACATGTGGGCCCTGCCAGGGATGTGGCATCACCAAGGACACTATCCACCCAGGCACAGTTCAAAAACCTACATTCCCTTCTGTATACAGAGAAATTGACCCTTGATTTCTGGTTACTGGGATTTATCATGAGACCAGAGGGGTCAGGTTGAAGATTCATCCTGTACTACTGAGTTGTCGTGAACTGAGTCCTGGTCTTGGATCAAGTGGAATTCAAGGAAATGTTTAGTATGTGGGATGCTTTTGACTATAAAAATGGCAATAAACATTTCCTGTCTATTCCATGTGACAGCCAACAGGCCATTTGTGATCTATTTCCCAACTTAGCTCAAACAAGCAGACACCAGACATTTTGGTAGCGCTTAGAAAAATGGGTGATTATCTTAAAGGGGGATGGTCCGATTTAAGTATATAAAGTTTTCATCTTGATAAAATGGTCTTCACCCAAAAACCCCATCTGTAAAGTTTCGCGTCGATATTTCAATCCGTTTTGATGTGACAGCCAGAAACGTGATTTTGTGAGCCCCATAGAGTACTGTGTAAAACTAATATTGGTCGACCAAAATGGAGTACACTTTCGCTCATAACTCCCGAACCAAACATCATTTAGCCCTAAGATTTCACAGGGTAAATGAGAAAAATAGCAGCTTTCTTTTTATACCAAAATTTCGACCACTTCCGGTAAAATCTGGGCTTCTGGGGACGAGGCTATTAGCGATCGGTCCTTGGACCTTTAAAGGTCCATGACCCGATCGCTAAATAACCTCGTCCCCTGAACCCCAGTTTTTACCGAAGTGGTCAAAATTTTGCTATCAGAAGAAAGCTACTATTTTTCTCATTTACCCTGTGAAGTCTTAGGGCTCAAGTATGTTAAGTTTGAAAGGTATGAGAGAAAATGTACTCCATTTTGGTCAACCAATATTAATTTATAAAAGTACTCTGTGGGGCTTACAAAATCACGTTTTTAGCTCTCACATCGGATGATCAGAATGGATCGAAATATCGGTGCGAATGTTAAAAGATGGCCGGTGTGTAAGTGGTCATATCATTGATTTCCTGAAAATTGATGCAGCCCTTGCCCCAGCGGCCAAGCGCATGCGTGCGACGTTAAACTTTTATGCAGGAATCGTCCAAACAAAAGTCTACAGAGGGAGTTAAAGGGGTATATCCCCTACCTAAAAATATGGGTGTTCTTTTGATGCTGAAATAACATCACCCTCAAGTCCATAAATGTAAAAGCTTTTTTTCACATTTCCGGAATTTTTTTATTATGTCCAAATTTCCGTAATTCCAGCAATTTCTGTAAGTCTTACATCCCTGAGATGGAGTTTTGGGGTGAAGGCCATTCTGTCAAGATGAACACTTTATACACATAAATCGGGCCATCCCCCTTTAAAGGTGTAATAAGAGATATCACATACCGGGTGTCCCTAAAAAATGAAAAACCCCGATTTGTATCCAGGACTAAGACTTGGCCTGTAAAGGCTCATTCTCCATGCTAATTCCGATGTGTGGTCATGAATATGCATAACTTTTTTTTACATTTTGTGGGGAAAATGATCACTGAGATCACAAGTAAAACAAAATAAACTGAAAATTTTAAAAACACCCCTCCCAAAAATTACAAGACAAGTTTTGTATTCTTTGAAAGATCAGAACATCTGATGAAGCGATTAGGGCACAAGTCAAAGATAGATCTCAAGATCTGTGGCTAGTTATGCAGTTTGAAGAACAGAACAAAATTGAGGGACAGAGACAACATGACTGACTACAGGCAACCACATGGCACCAAATGGTAAGGCAGACAAACCGCACCACACCAATTTTTTTTTAAATAATTTTGAAAGGTCAGGGGATTGCAAGCTTTAATTTGTAAACTATATAGATACAAAAATGGCATGAAAGTCGTCCGAATATTCCATTTGTATGTTAAGCATTTAGCGAACAAACAAAAAAAAAAAAAAAAACAAACAATAATAAACATTAATTTCTGAGAAGATACACGCGAGGCATTAACCACCCTTTATAGGAAATCACATTTCTTGGTCGTCATATCTTAGTCATATTACACAGCACACGTAAAATCACTCCGAAGTTACATGAACAACCCCAAAATCCATTTAACGACAAGTTATAAAACCTGTCAAATGTTGGAGACACCAGAAAAATTGAAAAAAAATAAATTACCATTTTAAAAATCAACACTGAAAGCTACATGCATCACCTTGCCCACATCAGAAGTACTTTGCCCTCTTTGCAACACTTCAAAAATGTCCTGTTAATTGTTATTCCTCAGGAAATTTACAAAACAAAGGCTTGCAAGACTGTTAACTTGATAGGCTACCATATTTTTGTGGATATTTAATGGGATTCAATGGGAAAATGGCTTAGTGTGACATTGGTGACTAAATAAAATGTTCACAAACAAGAAAACCACTTCTTGCCACAATTATTGCAAAATGTTGTTGCCTTTGTTTTGTGAAAACATCCAGACCGACAGCCATTACTCTTTCATAAGTTTAATTTTGCATTTTGCAATCCATCTAATTATGACAATTAAAGCTTCTTCGAACCTATAAAATTGGATAACAGGGTGAATTTGAAACTTTACTGTGATTTTTCTTGGACAATTGGAAGAGTAGGTGGAAAAAACTACCCCAATTTTATAGGTGGGTGTTCACTATCTAAATCTTGTAGTGACAGATGACTCGCTTGAGGATGGGTCTAAGCTTCACACTGATGCCTGCAGTATACACATGTGCACAAAAGTCACTCGTCATGTTTTTCGATCAGTGCTGTGCCAAAGTCAGGCCATTTTGAAAGTTTCGAAAAGCTACATTTTTGTGGGCCGGAGGCCTTGCTCTTTCATTAAACCTGTTTGAAGAAAAGCGTGCAGGAAATGGGAGATAGAACGCCCGAAGACGCAAACCCCCAAAACCAAAAGTTGCGTTTTTTTTTTTTTAAATAATTCATGTTTTTGAATACGGTCTATACTTGTGTATTGATTTTACCAAAGAAGTTCCGGGACTGCATGAGCGAGGAAAGCCTACTTGCAGTATTGATTGTGGTACACGTTTGTATTGTCCCAGTACACTGCACTGCCCATTGAAAAATCCAAAAACTGAAACATTGTGTTGGGGGGTGTTTGCGTCTTTCGGGCGTTCTACTGGACATTTCTTGCACGCGTTTTTAAAGGGAGGTTGTTAAATGAAAAGAAGCGAGACCTAGGCAACAAAAGTATATTTCGGAAAACCTTTCAACACGGTCCGACTTTGACACAATACTGATCGAAAAAACAACATGCCGAGCTACTTTTTGTGCCAGGTGTTGTAGTTAATTACCAAACAAATTGTGTATGAGGGCCTACAGCAAATAGCAAAACAAAAATTAGGGGACTCCAAGGTCCAAATAGGTCAGTCAGCTGATTATGTGGTTATATGATCCTAAGTGGACCCTAAGTGACCTGTGACCTCAATCTGTCTTAATACATATATGCACCTATTCCGATCTCAAACCATACCAAGGATGACCAATCTGTCACTACACTAAAAATTTAACATACTTAACCAACATCACTAAAGGTTTGACCAAAAGACACACGAAACAGACACGCATGCGCGGCTCACATATTATGCTTGCCATAAGGTTTACCAATTAAATCGGACAAGTTAAAAAAAGATGTGTTCAGCCGGATGCAGAGCAGACAGTGCTAAAAATGCCCCCGGTAGGCAGACATTCCAATTAGAGCTTTGGCCACTATGTGAGATATAGAACAACTGAAAATAATACCAGCACATATGTGGTAACTGTTACTCCTTATAATGTTCAAGATTCCTTTGGTGCCAGGTCAAAACCAATACAAATTCATATTCCATCAAAACTTGTCCATTCAACTACAGGTAGTGTACTAGGATTATTTTGCTAGAGTGACAAACTCAGATAGCATTGTAATCTCCATGTATAATCAATGCAAGATCACAAACAACGACTCAAAATTCCTCCACAACTTTTATGAAGCCACATTTAATTAGAAGCTATACATGTGTATATACTTTCGTTCGCGCAGCATTGTGCATGCGTATCGCGCATGACGACTTGTGCGCTCACGATTTACAATGCGACTTAATGCGATTTTCACACTTTAGACTGGGTGAAAGCTCAAAACGTCACTCCTTAATTCAGTCAGACGAAGTATAGGAGCAACATTTAAAACCAATGTAGGTGAATATGTGCTATGTACACTGTAGTATGGATACAGGAAAAGCACAGTACTTATGACAGATGTTCTATTCATTTAATTATATGAAAAGAAAAAACAAACCACAATTTAACTATTATGTTTAACTGAAACTATGGGCTCATAAAAGCATCCATTTCTTTATGAAATTCTAGATGGTTGTGCACACACATGTATGCCGTCAAATTTACACACTTGTCACGCAACATCATAGCTGTGTACTTTCAACAAATATCTTCAAATCGGTCGGGTCGACAAACTGAATACACCATTTGCTTATATAGTGAAACTTAACTTGCTGCCTTGCTTATATTGCTAACCTCTTGGAGGATATTGCTATTCCTTCAAGCTGCTCTGAATTTCTTCCCTCCTACAATACCTGTACCTGAAAATAAGATTTTCAGAACACCTGATGAGCAATACAACTTATGTAATCATAGATGCAAGCACATTTAGAAGAACCCATAAAATATGTAAACAAGACAAACTGAAAACATAATGGTCACAAAGCAACATATTTCTTGTTCTTTTTTCTCTTCCTTGTTTTTCTTTCTTGTTTTCTATGCTTAAGTGGCATTTTTATACAACAGCCTCAACCCCTGACTGCCCCTCAAAACAAGATTTTTGTTCAGTCCGAATCAATAGCCTCAATATTAGTATTGTATGAGCCCCCCCCCCATACGCCACTTGGTATACTGCACTCTTGTTACAAGTAACAAGAAAATGTCAACCCATTACAGTAGTGATATTCTGCTTGTCAAGATATATTTGCAATAGAAACAGAATACCAATGTGCATATTTGCAGATGACAGGCAATGGTTGATTACTAACTTCTATCACAAAATCGGCATTTTCATAGCAGAGCATTGCTGTACATTAAAATTTAACAAAAAAAAACACTATCACACATGAAGAGGCAAACACTACCATGTTCCTTTAGGAGTCGATTCCCCTGTTCCTGATACCCACACTCAATTAACAAAATTCCAAAAGTAATTTATTTTGAAGCGACCACCTGTCAACATGAACATAGTATAACCACCCTATGAGGAGGCAGGATAAGGCTTACATGACTGGGGAGATCACTACAAACCTGTTAACTTGGCCTCGATCAAGAAATTGACCTGAGTGTGATCATGGCAAATGGCATCACAAATGAATCTTTTTTTTCTTTGTCAGTTGAAGGGCGACCTGCATTTTGGGAAAACTAAATCACACTTGATGTTGTGAATTCAAACAGCCTGTGTTATTCATCTCAGCTGAAGACTTGGTGATGAGAGAGCGTTTTTTTTAACCCGAACAGTACCAAACACCAAGAAAGGCAATTGCACTGGAGTTGAGGAAAAATGTACCAAGTCCGGACATAGCGATTCAGTCATCAAACGAACACAATACGGGCCCAAAATTACTTGGATGGGCCAGTTGAGAGAAACCTTATAGTGCTATCCACGATCATGGGACTGGGGCCCGAAGGACAAACGGATCGAGACCGACCCAAATTTCGGACTTTCTCTTCCCACTTTCCTTATTCCTTCACTCCCCCTGGGGATCGAACAAGGGCGCAATGAGAGTTAAGTGTCCTCTCAGGTTTTGGCAACCTAAACATCTATCCCTAACACTTAAAGTCACTATTAAGCTACTATAATAGTATAATCTGATGGCTGGGTGACACACGGCTCTAACACTAACCAATTCAAAGCTAATCCCAAACACCTAAGTGACTACAGTACAGAGAGACAACCAGGGATATATGATTCACTCATGTATACATTTTTAAGGTTTACAAGAGTCGGCTCTTTGATTCACTCAAGTCCCGTTACGAGAATCTTGCCGAATCGATTCTTTGATTTCGCCAAACATTCTAGTCCTAGACAACCTTCCTGATCTCATGACGGTTTGTGAAATCAGTGCATTTTGAACACATTTGAAAACTCCCAGATTTCAGGAATGTTTGGTACCCATTATAAGCATATTCTATAAACAACAGGGGCCAGATTGTGGTGAATAATTAATGACATGGTTATTAAACTAAAGTTCATGTTAAAATTGAAAACAATATAAGCTTTGGTCTCTTAAAAAGCCCACAACAACCATGACATTTTGGGTTCAACACAGCATTGTGATCAGTTCTTTTTTTGAAAGCAGAAGAATCCAGTCAACAAACCTAAAATTTCTGGTTCAAACATCATCAATCGATAGGTGGATACCCAGATTCCCATACACATTACATGGCCGTAATTTGCAAACCCTCTCCTTGTAGACAACATTGGCTTTCACTACATCTTTATGATCAAAACATTAAAACCTTCTCTGCATCTCCAGTACAAAGACACCACCCCCCCATCTACAGCTCAACACATCAAGGATCACTCCATCAAGAGAAATTTGTGCTATGTTTAGGAAAACATTATACAATGTTTTTCCAACTCACTATGCTATCCAATTTTAAAAAATTTAAGAAAAAATAAATTGGTCTCTCCACACTACCGAAAATTGTTTTGTACAGCATGCAGTCAACGTACACACAAACATTTTCTTCATGGGAGACCTGTGAAGTAGCTGTTAAGTAGGCATGGAGTACCCACCGCACGCGGTATCAACATCGCCGGCACAAAAGTAAGGGTTAATCATCCAACCTAGGTACACATGCAGTAGCTTAAACCAACAGTCACCCCATACAAAAGTATCTGCTTGGGTACTCCTATGCAAATGAGCTTTTGAGATCTGTGTGATTATTTTTAGTAATTTATCCATTCATTTAACATTTTTGTCACCATATGTTTTACACCCCCCAAAATGCTTTAGATAGGGGTTTTTGGTGATGCTCAACTCAATTATAGGTGTTACTAAGCTGAAAATGATCAGGAAGTCGTAACAACCAATTGAAGTTTGGCGCCCTCTATGGTCCAAAGTGATGCTAATCGGGGTAGCCAGTAGGGGAGTACCTGTGGATGAAGGACTATGGAGTAGATGCCAGAGCGACTCCACACTGGTGGAATACAGGTAGCCAGAGGGGAGTACCTGTGAAGGACTCCTGTGGAGTAGCTGCAGAGGTACTCAACTACTGGTGGCATACATGGGCGAGGCTTGCATATTTTTGTACCGGGGCATTGGCATTAATCAACACAACGTTGGGGTGGGTATTGGGTACGTTTGGATATGTTATACACCAAGCCGTGGAAAGCCCATTTCCGGGGAAAATTAACTATTCAAACCACAACAAAATAAAGTTACCAAAAGACTTAAAATGCTTAGAATTGATTTTATTTTCAAGGTTAAACAAGAGTTGTTTTGACACAATGCAATCACCGTCCGAAGAAACAGATTTTTCTCAAGCAAAAAGACATGCCATGGCCCCCAAAGGGGACCACCCAATGGCCCCCAAACGACACCCAATGGCCCCAAACGACACTCTTGCCATTGGCCCAAAAAGGACACCCGAACTGCTTGCCCGCAGGTGTTTATGGATGTGTGCAACAACAACTGCAAAATTGACAGGAATAAGGATTTCTTAAGAATTCCAATTTTTTACAGCCTAGCCCAGGTGCAAGTGTCAATAGCAGCACCAATAGCAACATGCAGTCTAGAATTCCTCGTAACAATACTCAAATCAAGTGTCTTGTCATTGCTTTATAGATTTCAGTTACGTTAACTGCACTTACAGCATTAACAAGTTGAACATGATTACTCACTAATGTCGAACTACTAAAACCTTCAAGACTCCTTTATTCAAGCAAGCTAGCTAATATGCATCAGTATCACCCAAACACAAGTACATGAAGATTCAGCTGGTTATATGTCAATCCAAACACCAAATGAAGCACCATCGAGGAAGTCACAAGCAGGTGCACAGAAAAACAGACAAGCCAACATACATCATGAATACATCACATCATTGCATAAATCTATTGATAGAGTTAAAGGTGCATTTCGTGCTTCCAGCACTTCAGGTATTAATGGTTTTCACAGATCTCCTTACAAAACAATTCACAACTTTTTAGCTGATCCCGAATTTGCGGTTTTGTGTGATGAGCAAACGGCTAGTTTACCACGGTCCCATAGGCCACCACTGTGCCTATAATTTCTGTCCGTGGACGAAAATAAAAAATCGCAAATTTCTTACAGACACGACGAATTTGCACGTAAGATTTGGCACCACATTTAATTACTAATGTTAACGGAATATGAAAATCTAAACTGTTTTAGTAAGTCGTGGGGGACGAGGGGCCGAGGCTGTGGAACACGAAATGCCCCTTTAATTGACTACCCTTTTCAGTTGACTCTGTTATTTGATCATGATTTTCACAATGATACTGCATTTCATCAAATCCATGAAATCATCTCCTGAGCTACCATTCTAGGAAGATCTCAGTAGCTCCCACCAATGCAATTACTTCCAATGGAGGTTTTGTACAAGTACTTATGTGAATCGTTAGAGGTGAACATGGCTAATGACGTAGTGACACCAAACAGCATTTTAAAAATATTTCATCTCTAACGTTTCTTAGGACTACCTGTACAACAATCTCCATTGGAAGCAAATGCTTGTGGGAAGCTATGAATCGTCTCTCGGAACATTCCCCTACCAAAATCAGATTCCTAGCTCCACAAAAGATCTTTCAAATTGAAGTTTACGAATCGGATGACCACGACAAGCATCCTAACGGGTCATCCCACGCAACTGTTGGGCGCACCACTTACGCGTATTTCAACTTTGCGTAATGCACGTCAATGGATAGCACTTGTTAAATATAAGCTAGTGTATAAGGATGCTTGTGTACATTGTATTTTGCTTCAAATGTTCAAGTTTATTTGACAAAGTCTACAGAGGTGAGCACCAGGCTGAAAGAAAAAATAGCAAAAAATTTCCCAGGAGCAACAATCCAAATTTCCTCAAAAGATTGAAAATAGTACAGCTGTTAAGCAGATGGATTGTGCACTTTGTGATAAAAAGCATGAAATTTTCCACAGGGATAAGTGTGACCAGTTGCAAAAGTTTTACGATATGTGCCCAGGTGTACCTGTCCTAATATGGCCTGGAGAGGGCGTTTTCAAAATGTCCCCCAAAAATAGCCTAAAATGACAAAGTACACCTGGAAAGATGACTCGTCAGATGATATTGATGGATTTTTGATCAATCTGCTCGATTTGGTAATGTCTTCAGTTCACTGATGTATTCATAAGAGGGCGCTTTCAAAATGGCCCGCCAAAAATTCCCAATATTCAAGACAGAGAAGTGGGCGCTGTGAGAGCAAACTCTATCACTACACAGATTGTCCCAAATGATAATTTTCACATCCAACCAGGGTGACTTTTATGGCATG
>JAMKCH010039057.1:0-14260 GCA_023653785.1 Ophioderma brevispina
GTACAATCATGACAAGCCACGAACTTGACAATGCCATGATTCAGACGATGCTTGAGTTGAAGTTGAGGCACGTTTGCAATGATGCAGACACAAGAACCCCCACTTGCGGACCAGCGGCATCAGTGAGCGGAACAAGGCCTGAAAAACGCGTAAAATAAACCCACAACAACATAGTCTGAAGCCAAAAAAGGCCTAAAAAATGAAATTCAGCGCCTAGGCTACAGTACGCATGGCTATGCAAAAGCCTGAACAATTCTCATCCTGAAACCATGTATGCATGCATGGCTGATGATGGAATACCCTCATCATTCATGACCATGAATCTGCCCCGGGAAGCTGCATGATGCATGGGATATGACCATCCATGATGCTCATCATGGTCCCATGATGCTCACGGGTGCGAACGGTTTCTAAAAAAAGTGTCAAATCAACTTGCTGAACTTAAGTACTAATGGCTTTCGTCTGTTTAACAGGGGTTTCCTATATGATGAAGGTAAAAAAGCTGAAGCTAGAAAATAGTCACAATATAGGTCTATGTGAGTGACTTGAAAAACTTTTAAAATCGACCATACATTATCCAGCACCCTGGGTTTCAGTTCGGTTTTCGTCGTCTGCCCAAAATTGCCACCCGTTCCGCCGGCGCTATTTTAGTGCGCACACCCAGGGAGGGCGGCCAAGAAATCCCAATTTTAGGACCTCGCCCATAAAACCTGGTCGGGGAGGGGGGGAGGACAGCCGATGTAGATACTAGAGTGGGATTTTGGAGGTTGCCAGGCTCCTATGGAGCTCTATGGGAAACAAAATCCCTAAATTCGGCATAATATGCCTGATTGATTCTCTAAACGCCTTGATGATTCATCAATTTTTTTAAGCAATTTTGTTCTGCGAACTTTTAGTTCGTAAAGAAAATTGGAGAAAAAATGCATTTGAAAATTCAATTTCGCGCATTTTCAAAAAATCCCTAGAGCGGGCCTTGCTGAGAACGTTACGTTATTATTCAAATTTAGTCTCATTTCTCCATGTATATGGTGTCCTACCACGCATATGACTTTACGAGGTCCGAGCACGAACGTATCCAAAACGAACACGAGACTACGGCGCTATGCAACACAACGTGTATAAACGACCGTATTGACAGGATCTGGCTCCATATCGCACCCAAATTGCTCACATTTCCTTTCCAAAGACCTGAATTTGTCATAGTTGATCGCATTTTTTTCGTAAGTTAAGTATAGTATAAAATATTAACCAATTCGTTTATGGGTGGGAATTTGTGCAGAGTAAACCGTTTTCCTACGTTTATAAACAGAAAAAATGACCGTATATCATGAGCCTTTAACACCATAGAATCTATACAGTTACGGGCATTTCATATAGAGTGCTAATTATACGAGGGATGCCAAATAAATCCGACCTTCCCCCTACCATGTCAGGCCCCCCTGGTCTACCCTGGTTTTTTTAACCCGTTTAAATCGAAATCGTGTGATTTAAAAACAATCGAAGTTTTTACATGTGTCAGGACAGGGGTTTGATATTTCTGATTTTTTGGTATGACTAACAGCGAGGAACGAGTCGTATTGTGCGATCAAAATTTAATAAATAAATGTGATGAACAAAATTGATGTTTTTTATAATATCACCCTATATACTTTAGTGACCACCCTGTACACCATCATGAAACCAGTACAAATAGATTCCTTAAACCATTAGCTTGCCAAATATATTAGATTTATGGGGGTGTCAGATGTATAGTTTATAAACTACATAGTAAATATGTGAAAAGGAGGGTAAATCACAAAAATTGGGGTTCGTAACGCAAAGGTGTCCCACCATACAACCATGACCAACCTATCATTTCATTTGTCCCACTATTTTAGAGTCGGATATCATGGATTTTGTCCTAGTTTTGCATGTCCTGTATATTTTGTCTCGTCCCCCACCCCTTGGTTTTTCGGTATTTAAGCATATCTCTTGTAACTTTTTTTCAATTTTTGCCCATTTTTTGTAGAGGGCACTGCGAGCACAAATCACGCCTCGCGTTTAGGCTGTAATCCATCCTCCGTCCCTTCACCATGTATGCATTCCAAAATACTGCTTGAATTATTTATCTGTAATATTATCACCCTTGTCATTACTTTTGAAAATATGCTTCATGTAACCATGTATTACTTTCTCATTTGTATCCGGCATTTGTATACAACCAAATATTTCCTCTTTGTAACATGTATTTTAAGGTTTTTTTCATCTGTTTTATTTGTATACATGGTCTGTGGAAGAGACAAAATAAATAAATAAAAAATAAATCAGGGAACTGCGACCATATATTTTTATTTAAGTTTCTATGCCATGACCATAATCGGACCATTGTTTTGGTTTGCACCCGGGCTTTGGCACTCCGCATTTCTGACAAACGTTTGATATTTTTGGGCTATTGCTATATTGATGAGGCTTGCGCCATCGTCTGCAAGCTGCCCAAACCGAGGACGGGCATGACACTACCTGCTCGATTGTGCATTTTGGCGATTTCCAAACGGTGCCAATGTCTCTTTGACCGTAAATGTTATTTTCAATGGTATAGCCGGATTAGCGGTTTTGTATGAGGCCTTTGTTACAGGGGTGCCCTGTAAGGTGAAGTGAGGAGTTTTCATTGAACCGAGATCGCACCGTCAGCAACAGGACCGGCTACTTTTCTTACTCTTGCGTGATGTTCGTCGTTGGTGTGTAATATGTCTGAAAAGCGTAATCCTGACCCGACGGATTCAGCTGGTACTAGGGGTAGGCTAGTGTGTTCAACCGCCCATGTAGTGGATTGACTGCGGGGGTCCTTGCAGTTTCAAATATCCAAGACCAACTTACACCCTACTATCAGCAGGCTGTGGTCGCCGCTGGTGGCTCACTTCAGGGCTATTTCGACCAAGCTATTTCTACGTTAAGAAAGACAGTGATAAGAAATTCACGGCTACTACGCAAGAAGAATTTGAGCAATTCAAGAAAAAGATGAGCATACCTTTCGGTTTAAGGGCAACAAAGCTCAATTTGAGTTTAACAGAAGAAGCTCTTGTCCAAAAGTAGGAGAGTTCCAGTGAGTTGTTGAAAGGAAGGTAAAACAGTTAGAATCTGAGGTATTCTCAAGGCATGTTGTGGATTCGCTTAAAACGAGAAAAAACAAGCACATTAGTTTGGGCCAAGATTACACAGCAAGATTCCTACTCACGGTGTTATTGTTGTAACCCATAGTTAGGCTACTCCATGGGTACTCTTAGCTCTACTCCAAAGGTACCCCCTTGATGCACTCTCGATGCAGTACCTACAACTAAGGTACTGTACGTATACGAACCACTGGATGGATCGCAGCTATGTTACAATTCGCAGTACCCATCCTATAGTGTACTCTACAATTGCCTTAAAGGTGACTGACAGGTACCAATGTAAGCCACAGTAGTGGAGTACTCTGCAGCTACTCCAGGGAGTACCTTCACAGGTTACTCCCGTATCGGAATGCCTAGTAGGCAGCACTTCGACCATAGAGGGCGCCAAACATTCCATGTTGTTTCGACTTTCTGATCATTTTCAAGCTTAGTAACATCTATTTGTGTTGAGCTCACCAAAAACCCCTATAAATTGAATTTTGTAAAAAAAAACATATAACAGATGTGAACCCAAAATGTTAAATAAGGCTAAACATTACTAAAATAATTCACACAAAACTCAAAGCTCTTTCAGGAGTACCCATGCAGGGACTCCCGCATGGTGTGACTAGAGGTTAAGCTACTGCGTGTCTACCTAGGTGGATGGGTTACCCCACTTTTGCAGCCGGCGATGTGGTACCCATTCGGGTGGGTTACTCTGCAGCTACTTAATAGTCACTTCAAAGGTTATCCCCATGAAGCGTAAATGGTGTGAAGAGTGAAGGTTAAGTCTGTACGATTTTAGCTATGTTTATATACTTTAGAGTGTGGTAGGTGTTTTTGTTATGTGTTATGTTTCCATAACCATAAGTGCGCTTAGGCCCTCGTGTATTACCAGCACGGTTTGTATGTTGTGTAAACCGCGGAACCGAGTATGTTAATCTTTCTTTAGTTTGTATGCTTTACTGCTTCTGTAATGGAACATTTCTTTGTTAATTTTCACCGTTGTGTGAATAGTATCAGTTATTTTGAGTATTGATGATTGATCGATTCTTTTCAGAAACATGTTATTTACAGGGCTTTTTATTGTCGATTGCGCTCATTTTAATGCATTGTTTTCGTTAAATTTCTTGTTTATTGTTTTCGATTCGTATTTTAGGTTGGAATGCTGTCGCTGAGTATTTGTCAGATGCCCTTGCCAGCCAATCTCTGAGGACGACAAAAGGATTCGTCAGCCCTAAGCTCGTGCGGCTAGAAAACGGACAGCGTTGCCTCGCGTTTTCTAACCGAAGCGCTCTCGTTTTAGTCGCGTGTTCCTTGGCTCACTGCTCCTGCCGCTCCAGACCTTTTTCGTGGCTTTCAGCAAGAGATAGGGACAAACCGTTGGGTTCTCTGGCAACCAGATGTGGGCCCCATTGAAGAGAAGTGGGCCAACGCCATCCGACTATGCTTATGTGCGGGAAGCTAGGACATTGGAGGCGTATTGTCCCACCAAGATCTCGCCTGGTACCAAAGTTAACAACCCAAGCCAGCAGTGGCAATAGTTCTACCTCTTTTCAGGTAAGGTAAAGCACAGCGTATGCCTTTTAGACCTATTTAAAGTCTGTCGCCATGATATCAATAAAGCGTATTGCTATTCATGTTTGAATGATTTTTTATGTGTTACTGGTGTCTTTTTCAGCCGTTTTGTCATATATATATTTTATATACAGCACATCTATATACAATATGTACAACGTGATTCTAGGCTGCAACCTGGAGGCTCACATGGTGTTCTTGATATACGTTCCCTTGAACATGACTCTGTTGGTTTGCAGCAGCATTGAGAAATTCTGCAGGGTACAGTTCAGTAGTTTATGACATTAATGATCAGATATGAACAAGGGTTAGCAGAACCTGTTGTGAAAGGTAGACTCAAATCTAGCATTGAGTTTTGGAAGTATTTAAGGTTCTCCTTTTGTTCTCGATGTATTGAGCATGGGTATAAGTTCCTTTTTTTTGAACACCCCACTGCTCTTAGACTTAAGGAATAACAAGGTCAGCGCATGATTATTGCGTCATTTGTTTCGGAAGCGGTCTCTGATCTATGAAGCAAAGGTCTAATTATAGATGTTTCGAGAGGACCGGATGTAGTGGAATTATCTTTCCGTGTCCAAAAGAGCTCGGGTAAGTTGAGGCTTATATTAGATTAAGAATATGTGAATTCAGTACTTATGAAAAAGGAAAATCCATTTGAAGACGGAATATGCCTCTCTCATATTTACCAAAGGTGATTTCCTTTACATTGACCTCAAGTGGGTACATCATGTTTGACATTTTCCTGATCACTCTAAATTCTTAGTTTCAGTGGGGATTTGGTTCAGGCCATAGTATTTTTCATTTCAGAATTTGCCATTTGGGGCTTTCGCTGCTCTTATTTATTTACCAAATGACTAGATCATTGGTTCGTTTATTGCGTATTTCTGGTATTGTATTGTTTTGTCGGGGATGATGGCTGGGGGATAGAGCCCACAATGTGAAAATATTTGTTCTGATAGTGCTAAGCGTGTGAAATCTGATCTTTTAGCAGCAGGTTTTCGTTCCACAATAAAGGAAAAATCTCAATGGAAGCCAGTTCAATGCTTTAGATTGGTTGGGATGGGTGAAAGGGAACGTGTGGATGGTTCCATCAAGTCTACGAGGGAGAATTGCGGAGTTCTCCAGTCTATTTCACTATTGCAGGATTCTTTACCTCTGTACGGCGCGGAAGTTGCTTCAAGCGCGGGGTAAAATTATATTCTCTATTTCATGTTATAGTGCGATGTACAAGTGAAAATCTGATATAGGTCTTATGAGGTTGTTAAAAGAACTCATTGGGCTCATTGTTATTCCTTACCTCCTGATAGTCAAGTGTTTGATGAATTGTTCTTTTGGAAGTTTCATCTCAGGATCTTAACAAACGCATGTTGTTTGAATATTCTATCCCACAGGTGCTGACCTATACAGACGCTAGTTAGCGTGGGCGGAGCGTGCCCTGGATCTCGGATACACTCAAGTTTAGAGGAAAAATGGAAACTCTGGAAGAACGTGCGGAATAGATTCACTTGGAGGAGAGTTGAGGGCATGCAACTGGCAATACGGAGACTTTGCGCCAGATTGGCGGGGGTAAGAAGTGAAGCTTTGAGCGGACAATCAGGCGGTTTTCGATAGTAAACAAAGGTCGATGAAACTGATTTGATGCTTTGAGTATAGATGTTTTCAATTTTGTAGAGACCACGAGTAGGAGAGTAGTAATATTTTCTATCGAAGTGCAGGGGATTTCCAGAGACCAGAACACACGTGCTGATGAGCTTAGAGGGATTAGACACAGGACGATTGGGGTGTCTCTAATGAGTTTTTTAATTTTGTTGATGGTATGGGGGCCCGCATTCTTTGACAGGTTTGCACAGAGTCAGATTCTAATACATAGTTAACTAAGTTTAACTTAGGTATGTGTGTGCTGCTTCGTCTGGGTATGTAGGATGTAGACGCCCTTCTCATGCAATGGAGTGAGGAAAATAACTGACTTGTTCCTCTCTCCCTCTTATAGGTAAAGTCTTGAGACATCTTAAAGCTTGTTCAGTATAGGTACTTAGTAATCCCCGAAGGCCTTCTTTTCCCATGTTTGGCCGTTTTATTTTCTAAAACATAGCAGCTTTCACCGTATGGTTTTACATGTCATTAGGTTCAATGATCCCTTCGTTCATTTTGTTCAAGCGTAAAAATCCTATATATCTTGGTTCAACCTCAGTTCCACCTCTCCAGTTTATGTGTGACGGCTAAGGGCTGTTGAGCTCTTTCCAGTTCTTAATGTATATATGGCCAATTGTGTAAGGAATATCCATTAACCGACTTTTGCTCACAGCTGTATAGCTCCATGACCCATGTTACACGGTGACATAGTATTGATATACTTTAATGCTGGACTGTATAGTTCCTTAAGCTGAATAGCTCATTTATCTCGTAGGAGATATGGTCTGATTTATATCCAGCAGTATTGCTTGAGTGATTGCCGAGTTGGCTCGATCAGCTCTTATGCGAAGGCATGCTGCTTTGGATAAGCTCGATATTTTTGCTCACGTGATTTATAGTAACCAGAAGATTTGAATTTGTTTGATGGCCGAGTGGCTATCAGTCTTGATTGAGCTTGTTTATATTTTATGACGGTGTAGTCGAGAGTTCTGAAGTTTATCATGTTGTACCGTGTTGATATATGGAAGTTTTGTTTGTTCCTTCCAGATCTATTTATGCGAGCTATTCATCAACGTTTGGACAAAAGTTCTGCTGCGTTCTTCGAGCGATAAAACAGTGCAACGGTCTGATAGAGCTTTTCAAGCATTTTAAAAGTGGGTGTCATTCAGAACAAGGTAAATTTTTTACCAGAAACGGTCCAGGATATTGCCGTTCTGATTATTTATATCAGCTGGAGGCTCCTTATTCCCGCATGGAGGCTTCCTTCTCCGCGTATTAACATGCGGCACGATTGTGCTATTAACGTTGTTACCAATCCGTGCGAATCACGTTTTCTCATGTGTACTTATGGGCTTACAAAGATTATTGGCGGACGACTATACTTAAGAAGGAAAACCTGTAACGCCAGCAATTTGAGGGCGATGTGGACAAGTTTGGTGACTCTAATAGTCTGATTGATATTAGACTTTGTGCAATGACTCTGTTAGCTTACGCAGGTTTCTTTTCGACCAATGAATTAATTAACATTCGCAGATGTGATGTCCAGATATTTCCCTCATGTATTAATATTTTGTTGTGTAAGAGTAAGGACCGATTATCTTAGCAAGGTGCAGGGTTGCTCATGCGGCTACCAATTCCCCGACATGCCCGGTGCGGTATTAAAAGGATTATAGAGGTATAAGTTGAAGACGAGTCGGATGAGGATTCCTTTTTCGCAGAGTAACATACATGAGTCACTAATTCTACCATCTAGGGTCAGGTCCACCCTCTTATTCTAGTTTTGCAATTGTTTCAAGGAAAAAAGCCCTAGCAGAGATACCGGATATTTGACCCGAAAAATGTAGGTCTTCATAGTCTCAGAAGTGGGGGTGCCTCAGCGGCGGCTAATATTGGCGTCCAAGAAAGGCTCTTTAAAAAACATGGCCGATGGAGATCTGAGACAGCTAAACGATGGTATGGTCAAGGAAGTGTGAAAGACAGGGCTGTCGGTTTCCCTTACTCTAGGACTGTAGTGCAGTGTACTGTCAGCTTGCTAGATTGTTTTGTAGCGTAGCTTTGATAGGATTGCCTATTTTGTACCAATATATATTTATGCATGCGGTGTGATCCTGCAGATGTAAGGTTCTGTAAGTTGAAATGAAATTATGTAAATAATATAATCTTTAGTGCATTCTGGTCCTGTAACAAGACTAATTGATAGTTTATATTGCACCAGGGATTAACGGAGCAATTTGGTCATATATTAAAACATTGACTGTTACCACTTTATATTTGTTTTATAGTGTGTTTCTATTTTCAGCATGGCCCGTTCTTTTATCCTTGACATGGGGAGGCGTGGCCAGCGTGGGACGTGCGAGCGATGCTGGTGGCTCCCCAAGGTTATATAGTGTTTATATTTATATGTTCATGCAAAGAGGGTTAGGCGGGCATTTGAAAATGTTTAATTACGTTGGAGGAACAGGAATAGGAATAATGTATTTTCAATTGGTTATGCCGATAGCGGTTTTGTATGAGGCTTTTGTAAAGGTGTGACTGTAAGGTGACGTGAGGAAGTTCTCATTGACCGAGATCGCACCGTACGCACGGGGACCCGTCTATTTTCAGGGTGCGTGTGTGTGGTTTGGTGTGAAGCTACCTTATGGAGATTCCGTGATGATAGTCGAGAGTTACAAGATTCTGGAGGTTGGTATGAGCTCACAGAAGTCGGTTCGAGTGCCTGTTTTCTCATTCGCTGTCCATATGGAGGTTGGTAAGACATTACTCTCAGGTGGTTAAGTTTTACCCCTTTCTTCTTTTATCTAGACGGTCCGGCAGCGTGGTGACGTGCGAGCGATGCTTGGTGCTCCCCAAGGGTATCTAGTGTTTTTATATGTTATATGTTCAGGCAAGAGGGTTAGGCGGGATTGAAAATGTTTATTACCGTTTGAGGAAAGATTAGGAAATAATGCACAAAGTATGTAACAGACTAATTACAGTGCTGATAGGGATGTGCGCTTTGCAGCAGCCACCTAGATTAAAGCAAATGATGCGGCCGTAATAATGATCGGGCCCACTTCTCATTGAGAGGGGGGTTGTCTCCGTGGTACAAGCATTAACCAAAACCTAAACACGTACTTTCGAAGGTGAAATTTCACCCCTCTAAACAGTATCAGTAGTGCAAAGACAGTACTTGATGAAACAAGATCAGTGAGCAATAGCTATTCTCCTAAAACAAGTGCCATGTCTTTCCCTCCACGTCATACCACCTTTGAATACAAGTTGCCGTGCCCCCCCCCCTGCGTTTTATTAGCCTCAGCCCCTATGAAAGGTGAATTAGCATCATGTGTTGAAGTGACTTGTGTGGAAGAATGTCTTAACTTTGCGGATAAGTTTAACCCCGTTGAAGTTTGGCAATAATTTGGAAACCATGCTGGGTATGAGATCTACAAGATAAAATTGTGGTCAAATAAGGAGGATACGAAGGAAGTTGGAAGTTTGTACATGCTGAATCTTAGTATTGCTAATTTTAACCTTGGTTTAATTTCTGACTGGCTTATTAGTATATTGTATTTTTAAAATCAAATAGTTGATTTGTTAAAAGTCAATGATTTGTTTAATGTAAACAGGTTTGAATATATCAATCTTATTATTCTATTTGTACTATAAAGTTTGCAAGCAGTAAGGCCTTGGACAAACATTCACTGAGCAGCTGAAAAATTTGGCCGCGGCCATGTAGCAAAGGAATGGCTTCTTGAGCTCTACAATTGCTGCCTTATTTCCACAGGCTCCCAAAGATCTGGAGGAAAGCACATGTTTATGGCACTCTGAAGCTTGGGAAGGATCCATCTTATAAACACTCCAAAGCTACAGAACTATATCTCTCCTCAGCCATACCTACAACCTCTTTGAACGTTTCCTGCTCAATCGTATTGGACCTGTGATAGACGAACACCACCCCCCCCCCCCCCCCCCATAAACAGAACAAGCGGTCTCGGCCAGGCAAATCAATAACTAGCCAAGTAATCAACAAGCGTCAACCTAAATTCAACCCACCGAACGGATTTTTTTTGAGAACCGGTTTGGTACTGGAGTTGTGTTCGTTGATCTATCCAGCTTACGACACTGTAATCACAGATGCCTACCCATAAGAATTTTGGAACTACCAATATAATTCGCTTGACTGAGCTAATCAAAGGATTGCCTTCAAACAGGATGTTCTTGTTCAGCTAGGAGCGAAGAAAGCAATGGCGTAGCTCAAGAATGGCTACCAAAAGGGATCGTGCTTGACCTCTTCCTTTCACTATACCAACGACCAACTTATATGCAGGAACCTGTCGTTTTATTCTACGCAGAACACGATCTTGGAATTAGCGCACAAGAATGCAGACTTCACAGTTGTTGAGAGAGACTCTCCAAATCTTTTGATGAACTCAATCCTTACTATGAGGAAAAGCCCCCTACGTTACATGAACTGACTTACACATCCTAGCAGGACTTGCTCCACCAGACATCCGTCGTATGTAGTCGAGCATACAAGAGCGTAGCTGTCAACTATCTAATGTGAAGCACCCGATGTCCGGACAAGGCCTGCTGGCAACCGTCTTAAATCCAGAGAGAGTCCAACCTCTTGAATCAGTCTCAACGGAGTTTAAGAGAGTCAACTTTTGGAAAGAAAGAATTGCTCTCAACCAAGAAACATCTATTGCTGTTGAACCGTGAGCATCTTCCACCTGAAGCTGACTCCTCATGGCTGAATGGCGATGCCTCAACAGATTGAGAACCAGAACTGGCCGATCTAATGTTTCCTTGGACAGAAGTGGTGCAACCTGAAAGCAGACGCGGGATCACTAACTGGTGGTTGGGAACACCACCCCGACAATGGGAACATCTCTTTGTCCCTGCCCACCGTTGGAGCAACACATGCACAAACAAGACCCTTGCGGAATTCAGTGAAGCAGCCAACGTTGTCCCATTCTTCGTACCCCCCTTTGACCTCTGCATGGATCAATTTGAGAACCACTGGTTGGACCCCGACTAAGAAGAACATTTACTATTTTTCAAGTGGAATTAGAAATGGGGTGCGTGTGACAGAATGTTAGTGTAATCCGCAAATAATATATAAAGTGTGGTATTGCAGAACATATTGGAAAGCTTAATGTATGAGTAAAAAAGGTGCCATTGGTACCGGATATTTGGGAGAGCGTGGTCTAGCCGTTAGGGTGCGGGGGGGGTTGCCTGTGGCGCAAATGTACTAAACCAAATCCGGGTTCGAATTCCCGGTGGGGTCACTTGCTGGATTTATTCGGGTGTTCAATTCTGGATTTGACTGTCACGGCTATGATTAATACAGATACCGCTCTCCTCCTGGTTCCTTTGAATGGGGCAAATGAATCATGAAGCATCCCGTCCTTCGGATGGGACGTTAAGCCGTCGTCCGTTTACAGAGAGTCACAACTTTCATGTACAGTCGGTCAGTCAGTGTCGAATAAAGTAGGGTGTAAACCCCTGACTGTTGTTCCCAATCCGCCCCAGTCCTCAAAAAGTGGGCCATGTTAGAGCGTCGTATCATGGATATACGCGGCCCTGGATCAGCTTCAAAGTTGAATAAATCCTACACGCACCACAAGCCATTACCACTGACTTGTGGACACTCTAAGAAGAAGACCTGGCCTAACCGCTTCGGCTCCTGGTCTATAGTAAAATACTCTTAAAATGAATATCATTTAATGGATCTAATTGAAATTTGATTTGAATATATCATTTGACAGGTTTGAATCAAAATTATTTAGTGTTATTTGAGCATACATTTAATTTTAATCAAATTATTCTTAAAGGTCCAGGCCCGATCGCTAATCACTCTACAATTACAAAGATTTCCAATAAATCCAAAAGAATTGTGATGAGGGACCAATCCATTTTAGATTTAAATTAAATCTTATAGATTTAATTTTAAATCTATAAGATTTAATTTTAAATCTAAAATGGATGGTCCTATAATCACAACGCGTTTTGATTTATTTTAAATCCGTGTAATTACGAGTGTAAGCCTCGTCCCCCAGAAGCCCAGATGTTTCTCGGCGTTGTTGCAAAGAATCCCAATCCCCGATCATTTATCATTAAGACCCACTAGCTTCTCTGTTATAAATTGCTGAAAACGATCGTGCAGCACGCCTCTGAACCATCTCAAGCTTATTGATATATTTAGCTTCATAGGGTCGCAGACTGCTGACGCCTACTCCAGGTTCGGGCGAAATAAATCTAGATAAGGCTGTTGTCTTTACTGCTCTGTAACACTTTCTAAGGTTTCGACTCAGCATGCCAAGAATTTGGTTGGCCGTCTTCACCATATGATCATCCCACTTAAATTTGTGGGAAAGCTACACTCCACGATACTGGTGATGGTCCAATGTAGCCAACGGATGGTTAAGCTTGTTACGCTTGTAGTTATAAGGAAAAAAAAAAAACCCCAACTTCTTTTGCTTCTTATTACCCATATTCATACATAAACACTTTCTTTGGCGTGAATTCCATCTGCCAAATAATACCCCATTCATGAAATTTGTGTGAGTCATCCTGAAGCTTATCGTTAGAATTGGAATTAACTGTTCTATACAGGATTCATCGTCTGCAAAATATGTATTCAGGTTGGAGGTTATCATCTATGTCATTTAATAAAGTAAATAGCAAGGTCCTAGGACTGTCCCTGGTACTCGGAGCCAACAGTATCCCACTCAGAGCTGGAGCCATGTTATCCGTGGATGTCACAGGTCAGAAATACCTCTAAACACAAATTAATGAGCCTTGTGCACACAAGTGACTGAATTTATAATATAACACAGATTTAATGATTTTTATCATAGGCTTAGGAAGCGGGGGGCTTGGGGGGGCTGGGCACCCCCAATAATTTTGGTGGGGGGCTCAAATACCCTTAAGCCCCCCCAATAATCTTAACCTTTTTAACCAAAACATCAATTCCAAAGCTTCCCCCTCCCAGGGCGTATCGACCACTTTGTACGATACCGAAAAAAGTTAAGCGCGCTTGCGCTCGCCGGTGCCCAAAATTTGGTACCGTCCACCTTCAAATCTTAAAACTAGGCCGTTTATGTACCGACGGAACAATCTGGTCGCCAGACTTCTTTTTCTGGGGAGAAAACAGAGGGAAAAGTATTTTTTTTTGGGGGGGGGCAAAGGAAATTCTGGGGGGGGGGAAGTGAAATTCGGGGGGGGAAGCTTCCAAAGTTGAGATTTTAACATATTTAGGCCAAATTGCCCAAATCTTTGCCCAAATTTGGTGATTTTGGGCCCAAATCGCTGATTTTTGCTCAAAATCCATCATTTTTTCTCGGGGGGGGAGGGGGTGGGGGCAAGAACAAAAAATGGCGGGGGGAATCTGCCCCCCCCCTTTCAATGCGCCACACTGCCTCCCCTGCCCTCCCCCACCTCGGCGCTTCACGTGCCCCCCCCAATCCTAAAATCTTCCTAAGCCATGTTAATTGGTTTGTTCAATAATTTGGTATGTCCAAAACCTAATTACAATAACAACTACTTTACATGATTTAAAACAAGATACTTAATAGTCCTCAAGTGTCAGAGTTTTGCATGAAGCGTTGCAGTTCAACGATGATATGTCCTCACAGGAAGACTCCAAAATGACAGCGCTAAGTTCACATAAATATCCAGGTATATTCCCCATGAGAATCTTCTTAGTAACTTTTGTCCCGCAGTTCAAGACGACGTGGTTTCCCTGGAACGACCTAATATCTGCAATACAATTCCAGTATTCCTCCACCATCAGTCTGTCGCTAATGTCCTCATATAGGACCAAAACCTGAAGCTCTTCATGGCTTAAAAGACGACAGCAAACAGTTTTATAGCTTTCAGCTCCGGCGGTCTCCAAAGCTATTAAATCCTGTCACTATGTAAAGCATAAATCTACCATTATG